>JANHGO010006723.1:0-20992 GCA_024606505.1 Aquila spilogaster
CAGAGACTGCTAATACATGTTATTATGTCCTGTTGCCTTGTACTTTTTGCACCCTAGGAAAGCACTTTCATTAACGGACTAAAAAAACAGTGTGAGAACTGAACTGTCTTTCCAAGGCAGAGCCAAGTACAAGAGCTCTCCTGCTCAGGACAGCCTGAAATGGCTTCAGGAATGCCTGCATCTAGTAGGGTCAGTCATACACCTCACGTGGCATCTGTTCTCTCACCACTGCATTTTTTATTCTGGCCTTCTGCAAAAGAATGTTAAATGAGTTCTCCGTCTCTCATGTCAAGCTCAACACCATGTCCATTTAGAGGACTCAGCTGCCACTGGTATCTTGATCTTCCTCTGTTAGATCACTCCCAGTGATTGCTTCTGGCAAGACTGTCCATGCTGCTACTTTGGCACTGGGAAAAAAAGGTCTGAGAAGCCATTGTTCTCCTCCATCATTCACATCACCCCAAAAATCATCTCAGAATGTAAGAACATCATGCTCAATTATACCCTCTGTGCCACAGCATTGTTGACACACCTTCATGCAATGTTCCCCTACAAGAGCTTTGTAGTTCTCAGCCTAATTGCAAGGGTCACCTTGCAATTCATACTCCTCGCTCTCAAGGTCACTCTGCATGATGTTGACATTCACGTCAGCCATGGCAGATGTGTGTGTGTGATACTTCTGTCTTTTGCAATATCTCATGCGTACATGTATACCCTTCTCCCTCTTAGTGACACTGACTTCTCTGGTGTCAGACGAACTGCACATACCACTGCCAGTAGTGCTTGCTTCCAGCTGCTGTCCTGTATGCAGCGTTATCTCAGTAACCACAGAGCCCATGAGGAGTTAGATGCATTGTCAGCTCCCTCAAGGTGTCCTTTGAAAGCTCTCAGTCAATTCAAGGACTTTTCCTGATGCCTAGAAGATCAGCTTGACACCAGTGTAGGAAATGTCATGATAGCCATTATATAGTGGACAAATAGAGAGTCCTTCCAGCTGAAGTGCGTTCAGCCTGTCTGGACATGGTTCCAATAATGGAAATGCTGCAGATGATATTGCTGTACCTGCACCAGTGGATCGATTCCTCCTTGAGTTACAAGCTCATGGGCCTGAGATCATATTCTGTGAGGTGAGTTCTCATAATGCTAGGTGCTGTGCAAACACTGAATAAATATCTCTTCAATATGAAGTAGGAGAAAACATGTAGAATATGCTGGAAGGGATGCAGTAATACTGATAGACAGTTCTTAGGTGTTTTAGAGCTCTTCTGAATTGCCCCTCATATATGCATTATATAGTATCCACCCCCCTCCCACCAAAACCAACCCCCTATCTAGTTGCTGGTATTTTGTTGTCAAAGGCAAACAGCAAGGGAAAGAGGTTACTGTCAGGGTGCTAACTCTGAGGTGTAGCCCACTTTTTTCCAAAGATTTACTGTCTTATAAGAAAGCTGAAAATGAAGAGAAAGCATTGATGCAATGGTGGAAAGCATCCACTGCTACGTGCACCTCCTCATTGTAGGTATGGTTCTGACTTATGAGAAAGATTTTGCTTACTAAACCCATCTGGAAATCTCCTGTCTCCTGTAGGAAAATGCAGCTATTAGTTCTTGTATGCTATGTTCTTGAGCTAGTTGCACAAAGAGACTAGATAGGCCGTGTTCTTGCCTTGGCTTCCAAGATGATTTTAACACACAGAGAAACCCTATGACGGGGCTGTTGAAGGCATGGATCCAGAGGACTTATGTCTACACACGAGTGATGCAGATAATGTCCTACTGAAGGACCACTTTTACGCTGATCCTTGGATATGATGTTGTGATCTGTGTGCTGGGCAGCTCTGTATGTGTCACACTGTCCCCTAGATAGGCCTGGGAAACTTGAAGAGACACTGTACATAGGCTAGGGGATTGCTGGACTGGGACAGGAGACAATGACATGGCCATTCTTCATGATCTTTATTCCACAGACTGGTAGTGTTCTGAAGAAGAACCTGAGGAGAAACACATCCTCATTCCATATATTGCACTTCCATTGCAAACGAAAGTTTGCAGGACTAACAACAGAGTAGTTTGTTCATTGATAGAATTGCTTTATTCTTTAGCCCTTAATCTGAACAATTTCATCTAAGTCCTCAGTTACTATAGTGAACTTGCACATTTGTGTCTTGAGTCACAACAAATATCTGTTTGGTAGGAGTAGCATGAAATTCTTGATTTTCTGATTCAACTGTGTATAGTTTATTTACAGCTATCCCAAAGTCAAGAATTCTGACTGCAGAAAATTTTTTCTTGTGTTAGGATTCATAGAAATGCGTATGTTTGTGAGCCAATTTAGTGTGTTTAAAACAATAACAGCAAAGAAATACACCTTCTAATGCAGAACTCAGTAGCAGTGTATGTGACACATCAGTGCTACTATCAATTCCATTTTGCTTAATATATCTCACCATGTGATTATTCTTAATTTGAAAATAGCCATCCAGTACATTTTTTCTATAATGAAAATGCACTTGCATCTTGTAGATATGCTAATAAATTTAACAGAGGTGCAGCCATTGATTATTCAACAACAAGATGAGCATATCTGCTGTAAAATATATTTTTAAAGGTAATCTCTAATAGCCATTTCATAACAGCTAGGCTTTGCACTAATATGCTTGTCTAATGTCCCATTTAGATTCTTATACCCCAAATTAGTGATAAATCATGGGTGAAAATTTGTATTTTATATTCCTAAAGCATCAAAATAAAGTGTGACTTCAGCTTTGTTGGACCAGAAATGACTGGTAATGGTTAAAGGAAACATGTAGGAATCTCAGGAGAATATCTTTTGTCATAAACCTTTAGCGAAAGTGTCCAGGTTTTATGGGAGTTGGTAAAAGTATATGAACATTGCTCAGTTGAAGCCAAGACCAAAGTATGTTTAATATTAGTTCTAAGTTCACCAGCTAGAATAATCTCTGAGCAGGGCTGGAAAAGTGAAGAAAGACACATGACACACAAATACTGATGCACTTATGGTGTTTTGCCTCCACTGTGAGCTGGGAATGGGACATGGGAGTCTGACACCTGCCCCTAAACCATCTGTTTATGATATATTAATGTAGTTATTTATATATTTCAAGTGTTAGACGTTTCATTATAACCAGTGCAGTTGCGGAGGACTGCATTTTTAAGCTATTTAAGGTGCTGTCCCTTCCTTGTTCTATGAAAAGTTTTAGAGGTTGTTTAGGTGAGTAGTTCCTACTCAGCAAGGATGCACTGTAGCCAGATATGCCACTCCCAATGATTTTTGAAAAACTGTGGCAATCAAGTGAAGTCCCTGGTGATGAGGACAGGCTGAAATAGCTGGAGCTGTTCAGCCTGGAGAAGAGAAGGCTCTGAGGTGGCCTGATAGCAGCCTTTCAGTATCTAAAGGGGAGCTACAGGAAAGAAGGGGGCAGACTCTTTAGCAGGGTCTGTGGTAACAGAACAAGGGGAAATGGTTTCAAGCTTAAAGAAGGTAGATTTAGGTTGGATATAAGGAAAAAGTCTTTTACAGTGAGGGTGGTGAGGCACTGGAACAGGTTGCCTACAGATGTGGTTGATGCCCTGTCCCTGGAGACTTTAAAGGCGAGGCTGGATCAGGCTCTGGGGAACCTGATCTAGCTGTGGATGTCACTGTTCATTGCAGGGGAGTCAGACTAGATGGCCTTTAAAGGTCCCTTCCAATTCTAAGGATTTTATGATTCTATGATTTGGAAAAGAAATAAAAAGAAAGGTAAAACAATGAGAAATATGACAAATTTAAGTAAAAAAGAAAGAAAAAAGAAAGGAAGAAACAAAGTAGGTTCTGCATGATATCTCCTGCGGAACTACAGGACTGCTCACACTTTATCCGGAAATTGTGTTTGGAACTTGAATTTTGCTTCATGTGCATAGCATTCAAATATAATTGCATTTGCACTTGTAAAATTACTAAAGAATGAAAACACGGAACTGTTGCATTTGACATTGGGAGTTTCCAGAAGAGTTGCCTGGACAAATACTCAAGTTCCAACGTTCTATTCCAAAGCCAGTCTTAGCATCAGCTACTGAGTTTTGAGGCAAAAAAAGCCAGAGGGCCTGGGTGGCACAATGATCTGAACACTGCTACACAAACTCCTCATTCAGATTCCTCTGGATCTGATCTCATCATTCTCTGTTTTCATCATGAATCCACTGGGAAAGGCAGGGTTACAGAAAGAGGGACCAAATGGGAATATGTCTTACAGAACAGAAAACACTTATACTTGGGAAATTTTTGGGTTTGATCACTTTTAAATTAGACAGAAAGTATTTGTGAAAGCCCATGTGAATATTTTATTCAATTTAGTGACTCCAGAGGAATTTAACAGAGAGAAGGTACTGACATAGCATAAACAGCAGTTGTGAGATATTCTCAGCACTTACAAGACTATCTTACGCAATAACAAAGGCCATGGTGTAAATGCCTTGGTTAACTGCGAGCATAATGCATTAGTAATCAGAATCAGCACAGCAACCTCAGCACTGCAGTGCAAACAAACTAGGACCCAGAATAACCAAGCTCCTGGAAACATCATCATTTTTAGAGAAGCCAGATATCGTTCTCCAGCCAGCCATGTGCATTTCTAACTTGTCTAAAAAAGCAAATGGAGATCACTGGTAATCACAGTAGTTGGGCACATTGCACTAAATACATGCAGGATTAGTGAAAGAGAGAAATAAGAAAACTGAAGAACAGCCTTCCCTTTAGGTTCAACCATCCAGGAGGAAAGCAGAGAAGCCATTTGCTACATCTGTGCCATCAGTTCCCTCTGTTGTTTCCCCAGCCAATCCTGGTACAACAGAGAGCACAGCCCCCTCATTGCTTTGTACACCTCTCTCAAGCTCTTCTCCCAGTGTTTTAAGCTATGCTTCCCAACTGTCAAAGTTAAAAATTCTTAATGATGCAACCCGCGGTTACTACGGCAACTAATGTCATTGCCTAGGTGGTGGTGATCATATAATGTGCATTGCCATTGAAATTTGAAATTATTTTCCAAAGACCTATGTAGGCCATGCAGAGGGTTGCGATGTACCTCATCTGGAAAACAAAACAAAAAAGCCACTCCAGTAGACATTGCACAGGAAGTTATTAAAACATGGATTTATACCTCATTAATGTATGGAATTAAACTTTGGTCTCTGAAGTAGGAACTATTTTAGATATTTTTATTTAGTGTCATCAATATAATTTTGAGGAGGATAATTTTCTGTATGATGTAACCATATTCTCCATCTGTTCTATTTATATTATGCACCTTTTCTCTATATAAAAATAGTTTTTTTCCTATGTTAACCAATAGGAGAGCTATGAAATTCTAATGACCTCACTCATATCACTCAGGCAGTCTTCCTAACAAACTGCTGGTCTCTTTTGGTGCGATGGTTGAAAGTCAGCATTTTTGATGGTGATTTCTAGCTTGTAACTCAGTTAGCAAAGTATTTAGCCACCCCTGTGATGGGCACAGCATCTGAAGCCGAGTACACAGGGATTAAATTCATTATGTTAATTTCATTTCAGTCTACTACACGATCTACTACACGATATTTCAATGGGAGGGATTCTCAGAGTAGATTTGATCCACAGAAACAGAAAGTAAAAGATAAGTGAAAGCACAATGGGGTTTTATTTCTTCTTAAGGGGATTTGTTTTCTGGCTAATATCTCAGCAACAGCAAGCATTCTACAATCACTGTTTGATAAAGAAAGAAGATCTGAATCAGCCCATATTTTGAGCCCTGGTTGGCTCTGCTATCCAAGCAGAAACAAACCTAGTTGCAAATCAGAATACAGCACTGGAAGGTTCCCTGCATGTCATCAGCAGGCCCCACTCACAAGCAGTGAAGTTGTGTGATTCCCTTCTTCCATGTATCAGAATTCATTAGAAAACTAATTGCCAGGAAGTTTTGCCTGTAATTCTTCTTGCTGGAAAATTATTCCAAAGCTGGCGGCTAGAAGCCACTCCAAACAATTTCTTTCATATTCTCTATACATACATTTGTCTTTCTGTTGTTGCCAGTTGTACGTCTAAACTTCTCTTGATGTGTGAAGAGGTGGCTTTATATATAGAATTAGGATGGCTGTTTTATGCATGTCCATCATTGCTGACACATTTAGTCTTTTTCTCTGTTAATGGCTGGTTTAAGTGGAGGCTACAATCACAGGGATGGTTACAGAAAAGCATCCATTTCTATTAAGAGGTAGATAGAAATATTGGTGAAAGAAACAGTTGCAAGAATTTTTTATCACCTTATAGATATGTCTGATTTTTCAATATCTAGAAAATAATTCCACTGTAAATTACAACTGAACTCACTACAGGTTGCTGGAAATAACACAAACTTTCTAGGGACTTTACACTGTCATTGTTGTCTCCCATTTCTAAGTGATCTGCAAACAACTTGCAATCCAATAAAGGCTCTTTCAGGCTTTATCATGCCTCTGGCTGTGGGCCTGTGAGCAAATGGAAGTTTAGATGCTAGAAAGAAGCTCTGTGGCCAAGGAAGATTTCCAGCCTTTCTGAAAGGTGATAAGGTGGTAAGGTTATGGGTCTGTTTGTTATTTATTTTGTTCTCCAGCCAGATACTTGCAACTATGAACGCTTTCTCTTCTGCTGTTACAGATTTTGTCTTGCCAGAGTTATAGGCACTCAATTCACAGGTTCAAATTTGGTCTTTAATATGTCTTGACAGTTTGACCCACTGCTGAGTCATCTATTTTAGTGAATTTTTTCCTTATCTATGTTTATGATTTTTGTTTGCTCGTTTCCTTGATTCTGGACATTAAAATACTAAATTACTGTGATATTTAAGGGATTTTCTGCAGACTGCCTTAGCCAGCTCAGGATAGCAGATATCAGGAATCTTATGAATGTTTAGTACCAGGTTAGTGATCAGAAAGTTTCATGTAAGCAAATAATTAAGCACCTGCCCTGCACCTACGAAGCTGTTGAAGTTCAGCCCCTGCTGCTTCCATAATGCTCCACCTTTCCTTCATTTCCTGAAGGGTGGTGAAGAAAAATAAGCTCTGAAAGAGTCAGTGTATATTTTTTTCTTTTCCCTTTCAGCCTTTTCAGTCCCAAAGCCCAAGATGATGTATCAAACATTCCCTGAGGTAGAGACTTAGCTTGAATAGAAAGAGAATGTATATCCATTCATTTTGAGTGTGAGCTCTCCAGTTCTTTCATATTAGGCATCCATAATGCCTGCAGACAATAGGCACAATTGCGGGAGTCTATGTAGTATCAAAGCGAGAGGCAGTTATTTACAGCATGTCAAGGTCTTTCTGTGACGGTGTAAGAACACTTCGATAATAATAATATGGCACTTAGAAGTAATGATGTACTTATAAGTATAGATGAAGCACCTTTAATTTATTTGATAAAGTGAAAACTGAAGAGGGCAGCTTCATAGAAGCGTACACCTCTGGTCCTGACTTGCACTGAGTGTTTACTCTGAGAGTATGTGAACCCTTGCTGCAGCTTTGTCATTAACAAAAGAACTTTATAAATGCAGAAAATACTGAGATACAAAAGAATTTTTTTTCAAATAGGGAAAACCTGTTAGCGGGCAAATACAATATGCATGTTATGTGGGCGAAGATTCTAGCTTCCAGAGGTCAGCTCTCACCTTCCAGCACAAAGGGTGAGTCTCATCTCAGAAAAATGTCTCACAAGTTTTTTTCATCTGAGAGATAGTCAGGACATGATGCTTTTAAACTGGCATTATTATGCATCTACTTGAATATTTAGATTAAAAGTCACCATGGGGTAGAGGCAGTTATTACCCAGACCAGGTCCGTCTGCTGTGACTTCTGAGAAGTCCCTTGAACTTGAATTTGCCACAATTGTACCAGAATTCAGACTGCAAATGTACTGTTTCTGCATCCAGACTGTAACACTGCCAAAGGTTCTAGGTCCTGAGCAGGAATCTCTTTATCTCAAGACCATCTCTATTCAAACTGCTTTTCCTTTTCTCTAAATCCTGATTTTCCTAAGTCAGCTAGAGGGTTTTAATTTGATTTAATCAGAAGTCTATTTGTAAGCAGCAGTAAAAGGGATGTATTGTAATTTCTGTGATAGTATATTGAAAAAAAACAAACAGCATCCTGCAAAAATTCTGTCAAATGCAGAATCAAACACAAATGACTCACTACATTTCTGTCATGCCATACAGACAAGAATAGACCTAGTGGAAGGATCTTGTTTATAGAAATAGAACATGTGCATTTCCATAGCCAATGAAGATGTCTCCAAGAAGGATGACGTTAAAAGCGGGATGAGAGAGAGTGGAACTTGTTGGTGATTTGAAAACCCTCCTGAGATCTTTATGGGATGGTAATTGGCAAGATCTGAGCTCTCAGGCATATGCTAAAGCAAAGCAGTTCATTTAGTCCTGGAGGCCCCCTGTTGATACTCTGGGGTGTTTGTCCAGGAATCAGCCATTGTAACGGTAAAAAAATTGTGAAATAAATGCAATTGGTTGGCAATCCAGCTTAGCGAGGAGCAAAGTAGGTAAGGATGGAAGGCAAGGAATGGCTAGACAGATACCAGGATCTGTAGAAATCTGAAGTACATGTATGTACTAAAAATCAATTTTTTTATGGGAAAGCAGAATGAGAAAGGGTATGAATATTAAAGAATACTGAGTCAGATTTAAATTTGTTCTCCATTCACAGAACAAAAACAATAGCCTAAGCCTTGAAAGGCCAATTTAGAGCTTTAGATATCAAATGCTCCTTCACCGCAGCCATCCCAGAAAAGCAAAGTCAAAACTGAAACACGCTTGCAAAAAAGGGAAGCTTAAAACTTAGTAGTATGAAAAGAAGTAGTCTGTTTTGAGTCATTCATCAACAGAACTAAAGGATACACTTAATCCAGGCATACTCAGATTGAACTGTTCCTTCAGCCCCAGCTTGTGCATTATACACTGTTGCTTTCAAAGGGAAGCCCTTTAAAGATGGAACTTTTTTTTTTTTTTTTCCAGGGAGATTATTCCACACCAGTCTAATCTTCTGTGAATGAGTCAACCTTATAAAATAGACAAACTGTGGAGAAATCTGTAAATCGCAATGATTTTTTTTTCATGCACCTAACTCATTCAGCCCAAATCAAAGCATGCAATCTGCTGATAACTTACTGTATTACACTAGCTGCACTTCCTTAGAAACCTAGTAATTTCCACAATGTTTCTCTTCTTCTTTTTATTAAAAAAAAAAAAAAAAGTAACATTTAATCCTGGTAGCTGCAATAAAAACCATCCAAATGTAACTCAGCACAAAACTTCTCTTTGTGCTTTCAGGTGGCCAAGCTGTAGCTCTAAGTGCAGCTAAATAGTCTAAATTTGATTACAGGTTCACTTCTCTCTCCCCTGATTCACTTTTGTATTTAATGGAAATTTGTTTCTTTGAACTCATGCTAACTAAGCCATACTGATGTCTTTCCTTTTCCTTTCCTTTTCCTTTCCTTTCCCACACATCCCACATCCTCCTTTATACCTTCTCTCCAAACACAGGCAGGCAGGTGTATACAGCATTTGCTTCTACAGACGCTTTTCTCTGGGTAAGCTACAAAGTATTAGGAAGAGAGCTGAAATAAGGGCTATTGCTGTGCCCCTTCCTTTCTTCCTCCCTCTTTCCCCCTAGCCCAAACATGTACATATGGGACAATTCGGGGAACACCACCCTGTCAGCACTACCGGGCACAACCACACCAACCCACACAGTTCTTGGCCAAACATCCCACTTGGAACTGTTTTACTTACATCTTTTTTTCACACCTCAGGTCAGGTTTCTTGTAGTGCATTGAACTGCAGGTTTCCCTAGACAGCAGGAGGCAGCTAAATAACTGGTTTTATGGAGCATGACAAACTCCCTTCTTGGCCTTTCTCTGTACCTCCTGCTAAGGTCAGACCAACATAATGAATTACAGAATCATAGAGTCGTTAAGGCTGGAAAAGACCTCTAAGATCATCTAGTTCAACTACCAACCCACCACCACCATGCCCACTAACCATGTCCTTCAGTGCCACACCTCCATGGTCCTTGAATACCTCCAGAGATGGTGACTCCACCACAACTCTGGGCAAATTCTCCGATGAAGGAAGCGAAGAGACAGAGAGGAGTGAGACTGACTGAAAGGGACAAAACTAGGGAAAGAGCAGGATGCTAAAGGAGGCGGGATAAGATAGACTATCCCCAAAAGCCCTGGTATTCTCCAGCAACAGGTTTTTAAACTATCACAGGACTTGTCTTTTACCGTGCTCTTTCATTACCTTTTATTTATATCATGTTCCCTCTTGACTGTCCCAACATACCTGATGCCCTGCCGTATTTCCTTCTGCTGACGGCGTGGAGAAGTATACGTTGCCCCATATTTTCATCTTCGGTTGCCTTAAACTTTGGCAATTGAAGAACTTCTTTGGTGAAAATTTTCACACATTTGAACTACGCTAAAATTCTGAGTTCTAACCAGGGACAAATCTGTTCATTAAATCAGAAATACTATACTGCATTGCTTAATTATTCCACAATTCTCTCTCCAACTCTTCTTTCACATCCTGCTTCTATATTTATTTTCTTCCTTTTCCAATGCAATGTGCACAAGAACTTGGTAGAGATTTTTAATATACTTTGAAGTCCCCAGGTTGGTCGTAATGTTTTATTTCAAGTTCTTTGATTGAGTCAGCTAGGTCAGTACAAGTCATACGGACCATCACCCACATATAGGCTAGCGTGCTGAGTCAGTGGCAGAAGGTTGCACCTCCCCACACGACTCCATTGTTATTTTAATTTTCTCGTTCCACAAGTGCTCTCCCACCATTTCCCTCCCACTGCAAGAAGATTTGCTACAAAATGAGCACAACTAACAGCGCCCAGGGCTGCTATACAAAGGAAAAGAAAAGCTGGGGGAAATTGCTACAACCTCTCATGTCTGCAGCAACTTTATTATGCCACTTGACACAGCTTGAAGAAAAACTAGAGATCTCACAAAAGGCAATATTTAAAAATCACCCCCCCCCCTTTTTTTTTTCCCCAGTTAAATCCAAGTGTTTTAAAAATCTCAGCACTGATGAGGTTTGTTTGTTTTTCTTTTCTTCTTTCTTTTTCCCTCTTTCAAAGGGAACTCGGAAAAACATGCTTTCGTCTGAGTCAGATACATTTCACACTCCTTGTTTTAGAAACACGGAATCATAGAATGGTTTGAGATGGAAAGCACCTTTAAAGACCATCTGGTTCAAACCACCCTGCTGTGCATGGATACACCACCCACCGGATCAGGCTGTCCAGGGTCCCTACCAACCTTGCCTCGAATGCCTCCAGGGATGGGGCACCCACGGCTTCTCAGTGTGGCCTGTGCCAGGGCCTCGCCACCCTCTGAGTGAAGAATTTCTTCCTAATCTAAATCTAGTTTAAAACATTACTCCTATTCCTATCACTACAGACCCTGGTAAAGAGTCTCTCCATTGTGGCTGATAGCAGAATATGAAAGATGATCTTCCCGACCTCCATTGTTTAAAAATTTGAATTCAGCATTAGCACGGAATTTCCAGGCACACCAACATTTTACTTTTTCCTTCTTTCTTCCTTTTTTTTTTAATTGTGATTTATGCATGAGTTTAACTTTGCTTTAACAAAGCTTTTTTTTTTTGTCTGAGGATGTAAGATCGTTATCATCCCCTGTACACGCTGTGTAAATTATCTGATGTGTCTATGGGTGTACATCATTCAGAATATTCAAAAAATAAAATTTGTATGGCGTGCCGCAGGCTTGAGTAAGGATAGATTCATCATCTCTTTTTGCAACAGAACACTTTGAGAATACTTTTGTTTCATGCAGTATATTATTCCCCTTAAGTAAGAGACCCAGGCAGAGTTGTTAGTTTATACAAAGCTTTTCTATAGTGTGACCTTTTCTGACCCTCTGTGAAAGTTAAGCATTCACTAACAACCAATGGAGATGATATCTAAAAAGAAGCATCTGCATACAAAGAATTTTAACCCTGGGTACACATTTGGGTAAAAAAAGGACATTTTCAAGGGACACTTAATGACAGCCTAAGAGGAATCTACTACAGATGAAAATGACAGATTTGTGTTGTTGTGATGCTCCATGCGTTTTTTTACAATAAATGGGTTATTCATCACAAACGACGATGAGGTCATTAGGTTTATTTGAGAAGGTGGGAAATTTAGCACCAAAGAGGCTTGATTTGTTTTTCCCACCTCTGTTGTCAGCCTCAAGGGTGAGCTGGGGCACGTCCTCTTGCCTTCTGGTGCCTCTTTTTCTCTGTCTATAAAGCTGTGAGATGGATACTGATCTCCTTTGTAAAGCATTCAGAGATGTGAAGAAATGTGCTGTCTGAGAGCCAGATATTATTACTGCTAATTTTGAAAGGATCAAAACTTGTGTATGCAAAAGTGGTGCCTCTTTTTAGTTGTAGAATTACCGTGGTCCTGTGCGCTAATTTGGTCACTGGGGAAGAGGCTTAACACATCATTTTGAGCTGTTTGGTTTCCTGGAAAAACCATGGTTTCCTCTCACAGAACTTCCTGTTGGTGAAAAATTCAAACTTTAACATCACTACATTCCTTGCTACTTCTGATATAACATTAACTTAATGATAGCTGAAATACTATATTACTTTATGTTATGTTATGGTTTGTTCTTTTTTATTTTTTAAATCGTTTAAGGCAGACACTACATACTTAACATATTTGCTTTCTATATCAAAATGCCTCCACTTCATATTGAAACAAAAGTTTGACATCGACTTATTTGCTTGTTGAAAGTGCCAACTTGTTTAGTTTCAGAGCAAACAGGAGACACATTCAAAACAAAATATAAGCAGATTGCCAGACAATTTCATTACTACACAACAAAGGCACATATCCTCCTGGAAAAGACAATATTTCAAATTGTACTATGTCATGGCTAGGCTTAATTATTTTTACAGTAAGCTAAAACCAATAAACCATAAAATAAATTATGTTACTATTTTAACAGTTGTATCATGTTGTGATGGAATACAGCATATCATAGCTTTGAACTGTATAATTCACACTATGCATTTCCACTGCTGGCATGTCCAAAAGTAATACAAAAACAATCTAAAAATGAAATATTACAATAGTCTAAGCATAATTTTTAGAAACATAAAAATAATCAAAATACTTCTTTTCAAAATAAGAATAAATTGAAAGCACACAAAATGGAAAGTGAAGGTTTCAGATAGCTTTGCAACTGATTCCATATTACTCCTACACATGGAGAGGATGGAAAAAATAAAGCCTGAGGTCTGCTCCACAGTAAACAGTGCAGCACAGATGAAGTGTCCAGAAGCCACTGCAATTTGCTGTTTACATGTGTTAGCAGCAAACAGCTGGATGCTTCCTTCTCCTGAGGACTCAGAATATGAGAGGCAACATGCAGGAGTGCAGCAGGCACATGGACAACCTGCCTTGTGTGTGGATGGACCTTAAAGACAAGAGTAGCGAGAATGGATACGAAAGAAGAATTTGGCTCTTAATTGGAATGTATCTTCTCAGGCTTTATTTTTACTGGAAGGTGTCTCAGGTAACTGATTTAATCTTATAACAGTGAATGGTAATGACTGCTGCTTATTAATGTAGACTTGGCTTAATAGGGAGGCATTCAGCAGGTGCCAAGTAACTGCATGGTCAGTTGACTCTGTCAGGTCAAATCAGAATCAAATTATAGGTTTTGTAAAAAATAAGTGTTTCCTAGTGCTAAAGGCAGCAGAAACATTTTCTTTTCTTTTTTTAATTCAAAAGCAAATAAGTATATAAATAAGCAGCTCAGAGCAGCCTTTGCAATCACAACACTGGCTTTGCTAAGATCATGGTAACTTTGGCTGACACTTGAGGAAGTCAGCAGAGTGGAGTGAATATTCTTGTGGCTTCTGCCACGGCACCATGGCGTAAGTTCATTTCCATGCTCACAGTTAATACATTATCACAACTTCCACTGCTGTTGTAGCTACCATGAGTGGGTCCAGAAGGGGCTGAAAATTGGGCATTACACAAACAAATTATGCTCCCCGATCTCTGTTGGTTTATACCAGTTGCAAACTGAAAACAGCACAGCCTAGAAACACTCTACAGCTCAAGCTCTTGTAAGAGTCATTATCCAGATAGCCAAGTGTAGCACACACTAGCATCACATCATCACAATCCTTTCCATTCCTTTCCAGTTATGCTTTAATGCAGTACACCCCTCCTCACCCTGAGCATTGTTTGGATGGGGGAAAAGTTTGAAAATATCCTCAGGTGGTCACATTTATTGTCAGGCATGCTCAGATCAGAGAGGAGGCTATTTAAGAGATTAGGTGAGGGAAAAGCTTAGCTTTCCACATGAGATGTTGTTGGTAGTTGAAGAGCAGTCTGGGTATTCTGCAAGTGCTCTATGTTGATAGTGGATGCAGTGTTTGAAAGACAATTTCTTTTTTTCCTAGAAACAATTAACATTTAAAAAGCAATCTCCTCATGGATAAAGGGGAAAGGCTGATCCTTCTCCGGTGGTTCCATATAGGTATACCACAAGCTCACAGCTGGTAGCTGCTCTACCATCAGTGTTGGTGCTTCAGCAGCAAGGTAGATACTGACAGAGCACAAGAGGTCTCTGGCTTTAATAATTCAGCAATTAGAATTGAAGTAGATTAGAGCTGAGAGAGTCTCTTGTCAAGAGCATGAACATTACCCTTGACTAGTATTGCAAAGATCTAAGCTGTTTCTGCTTATAGTAATCTAAAAAATGTGAAGCTAATGGAGTGTGTGTGCAAATCAGGGGAGTGCAGAATGTAAGAGGAAGGAAAAGTAAGATGAAAGGATGGAGCAAGACACAGAAAAAAGGACATTTTTTTAAAATGTACTACAATGTTCTATAAGGAAATAAGCCTTCCTTCCAGCCACAGAATAGTTTTTACCCTCATTTGCCGAAGTATACTTCATCAAGTAGTAGAGGAACTTCAATTTAATCTCTTTCAGTGCAAATCGAAACACTTATTAGTAAAGGTACCAACATAAATGGCTATTTTACAGTAGCTCTAAAATCTGTGGATCAAATTTTACGCTTACCTACCCCACATAGATTGAGTCCACCTGCTGGGATAAATTCTTTGTGAAAAGATACTTGAAGGATAATAAATCCTCTTTCTTCTTCAGTGATGCATTAGGTGTAAGATGACTATAATTTCTCTTTGTGAGGATTCTTGCTCAAAGAAGAATTCCTACTTCCAGAAAGGTATAAAACAAAGTGTACGAAAAATTAGACCACGGCAAGAAAGAAGATGTAATCACAACAACATTGTATATTTTTCTATTATTCTGATTATTCTTGGGGGAGAGTGAGAGAGCGAAAGAGAAGCAAACATAACTACTGGCTTCCAAAAGTTACAGGAAATTAATAACAGCATCTGTGGTTTTTTTATAATAGTGAAATTTTCCCTGCTGTTCTGAAAATAAGAATAGAACAACATAAAGGGACAGAACATCAGTTAGTGTAAATCATCATAGCTCCATTAAAAGGATGATTTTTTTCCCAGTAAGTTTAATAGGAAGAAAATGTGTTTACATTGATCTAGTGCTGGACAATATTTCAAAAGTATGTGCAATACACATTTTGATGTCATATTTTTACTATGATTTCTGCAGTGTTAGTTACTGGGGTCTTTGAGGGGCTCAGAAATCTTTCTAGTCTGAGCAGAGGCTCTGAACAATTGGAGCTGTGTTTTGCAATCTTCAGTGCCTGGACACCCGCTGAGGGTAATCCAGTGGGAGCTGAGCCCTTCATGGGGTTTTGAAAGCAATGTTTGTTAATACCCACTTTGTCAGCAGCCCTGGTGGTGTGAAAAGACAGTGGTGAGGGCATTGCCTAGGGGCTGGAAGCCGAAATGTATTTTCTGCGGCCTCACTATGCTTGGGGACTCCCGTTACTCAAGGCTGAGTATGAAACCAAATCGGGTAATTTGGGTCTTTGACTACAGAAGTGGAAATTCAAGAATAGGATCAGAGAGGGATCATTAGAGGAGTGACTTGGTGGGAACAAAGACTGTCCCTGCCTCCCAGGATCATGGAAGACCTCTAGGCCAAGAAGCGACTAGAAGTTCAGAATTTCTGCTGAATTCTCTACAACGATGGCATTTGGTAGCTCCTCCTTTCTTTCCCTCCTTCCCTCCCCTACACAAATCTAAGAGATGGGAGCAAAACTGGTGGTGGAGAAAGGAAGAAGTGAGGGAAGATTTTGAGCACTGAGGATGAGAGCAGAGAATTTAACAGGTACTGAGACTTGGGCAGGTACTGAGATCTGGGAGACTGGGATGTGGCAGAAGGTGGAGCTTAACAGCTGCCATGGACTGTTTACAGTGAGATAGGCAAAAAATGTAAAGACATAAAGGAAAAGTTGGCCTGGTGAGGTCTCCAAGCTCCCTTACAGTCAGCAGTGCTCTGCTGGTAGCAATGACTTACTTCTTGCTATTAAGAGAGCTAATGTCTGCAGCACTATACTCATCCCTATCCCTGCAACCCCAAGCTGGTCCTGTCACGTAGCTGCCTTTACACCTTGCTTTCCAGCCTCTAGGCCTCTAAGAGGCTGTCAAGCAGTGTGCCAGTTTTTAATTTTCACCAGCCTTTTTCAGCCATTGAGATAAATCTGGAATTAAAGATGCAAAGAAACCATTGCTGAAGCCGTGATAGAAAATCATAGCTAGAAAGGCCATATATTCTCTACTTACAATGCCAGCCCCTCACAGCATGGCCCTACTTAATCACTGCACATGTGCTTTTAAAGACCACAGGCTTCTGGAAGGACATTATCTGCATGAATCACAGGTTTCAGCATAAGCTGGTCAACACCTTCTGTTCACTCACAGTTGTGTTTCTTTCCACAGTGGGAAAATGCTGGAAAATTCATCAACAAACCTCCACATGTCCACCTGAAAGCATAGGGCACGGTGTGTTTTAGTGTTTGTTATACTGGGGGTGGGGTGTTTCTTTTTAAATACTGTGATGAGGGAGAATGCGGCCAGTTTTAGCAGCTGGATCGGACTTCCATGCTGGGGATGAAGCAAGCCCAGTGCTGGACTGGAATGACTGGAGATGCAGATCTGCTGGTGGAGTATAAGGGGCCTCTTGCGCGAATGCAAGGACCTTCAAACAGAGGTGAGCCAAAGGTGAACAGTCCTCCCTTCCTTTTTGATTCTCTCTTTTTTTTTTATTGGATTGTTCTTTTCAGCTGTTTGGATGTGCCTGGATTAGTTTATGGAAGAAAGACTTCTGTGTGATGCTCCTAAATTGAATGTAAAGAAGGAGAAAAAGGAAGATGTGTTTCTTGAAGTAGCTATTCCTGTTATTATATTGGATTTAAACAAAATGCACTTGGATGTAAATTTTTGCATTCTTGAGGACATTTGTCAATCTTAGAATTTAACTGGACCATGTGTAACTTTGAGTCTTAGTCTTTCCTTGAATCCCAAATGCTATTTTTTTGAGAGTACTGAGTAGAAGTGGAGATTTTGAAATAAGAATTTTCCTAACCTAAGATCAATATATGAATAGTATGAGTGGGAATTCCAACATATAAGAGCTATAATTGAGAAGCTGTTAGCTATCTGATAATATAAATCCAGCAAATTTTGAAGCAGAGAGAGAATAGGAGTTGCTGGGCTTCATTGTCACTCCAATCTTACAACAAGCATTACACAAGAGAAGTCTTCAATCAAAATTAGGTCTTCAGTGAGCCTCGGTGCAAATTAAGGAGCCTGCCTAAGTGGTTGTAGGATCAGAGTTGCTGCTTGGAAGGTGACCTGGGACAAGTCACTTTCATCTAAACACACTGTACCAAGTGGTTCCCTCAGTCAATCCTCTATACTCTACTTGAATTCAATAGGTTCTAAATCTGTGCCTTGCAGCCTCTAGTCAAGGAAATCAGTATTTCAAGCATGATTGAGAAAGATGATTGTCAGCACAACACATTTTCTTCTCAGACTACAGCTCAAAAAATTAATGTAAAATAATCTCCATTTACTTACAGTAGTACATGAAGAAATTAAGAACCATTTATAAGATTTTTAAGACTATGAGCTTAATTATTTATCCAGAATAGCTCAGATTGCTGCCAATTTACTCAGGATTGGAAATAGAAGTTCTGGTAAGAAAGAAAAGCAGTGCAAAGAGTACAGGACCAGGAATTGTACTGAACAGAGTGAGCTGTTGCTGAGGGCGATGGGTCAAAAGTGATAGCATTCCACAAGGGGAGGAAATGTTGAGTGGAGAGAGAAAAACTGAAAATGGTGTCACAGGGTCAGGGTTATGCAACAAAATCAGAAAGCTTCTGCATACAATAATAGTGCACGCACACACACATATATATACATATATATGTTTTTTTCATGGTGGTAAACTTCCTTAAATTGTAACTCAATCATCCAGTATGACCTTAGTTCACTTAAATTTAAGATTGCCCAAATGAAAATTCTGCCAATACAGTGACAGAACACAAAAGGTCTGGCAGTTCAAATAAACCTAATTTGCATGCACTCCCTCCCTAAGGCACAAAATCTTGAGCTTGCCCCTAAATTTACACCTCTCTCTGCTACATATGTTAAGAGCCTAATTACTGAAGGCGTCTGAAGTAACCAAGTAGAGACGCATACACAATTCTAGAGGGTGGTTCAGATCATAAGTGACTGATTAGCTTTTGGAATGGTCTCTCCTTCTTCATTGGCTGCTCAGAGCCAGGAGTAGCAGCGTGAAGGACAGTAGCCTTAACATCTGCTCCTCTCTTAATGTTAGCTTCAGTGGGGCTCATAGTGTCCTATCCTGTTCCATGAAATCTTTTCCTCGGCACATAACCAGCCACAATACTTACAGTTGATCTACACCACACCTCAAAAAATGCTGCAAGCCTTCCATACAGTTTGTATCCTTTTTCACGCCTGGCCCTATCACCACAGTATTATTAGCCTTATTGGGATGGTGCTGGCAGGTAGTGCTGATGATGGGTCCATATCAACATCAGCCACTCCCTTGTCTTAAGTTATGACTTTATTAATACAATATTTTGTGATAGATTTAAGATTTACATGCTGTAAGGCTTCAGAACAGGCCTGTACTAGAGTTTGGATACAAGTTTAATCCTGAGATACTCATGCTTGTCTATAAGTTACCTAGGCTAAACTCTATAAATGGTAAGTTTCTTCTGGAAACATTCACAAATTCAGATGCCCACCACAGATGAAACCTCTGCTCACAGAGAACTAAGAAACAATCCTGTTGCAAGGAGTGGTCACCATCTACACTGCTAGCAGGAAAACAAAGCAAGAACAAAGCATGAGGAAACTTTCACTGAATGCATTGGATGAATGGTGCCCTGATCTTGTGATCAGAGGGATGGGAGAAAGAGTTCCTACTAAATCGGCAGCTTTAGAAACTACTGTAAAGATGCAAATATCTGACTTCTCCCACAGTGTTGGAGAGGTGGCAGGGATAGGGACTAAATTGATTTCAGAGAGGCAGTGCCATTGCTTCTTAAGGGACTAGTAATGAGTCAAAGACTTAGTTTCATTTCCTGACCTCGTTGCATTACTCTGTTCAGTAGTATATAATCCCTTAATGATATATCTCCTTACTCCATTCCTACAGAATTTTACTTTTAAATTTGCAATTATTAAATGTTTGTTTCTTTCTAACTCGGTGACTAATGTGCTGCAACTTAATACTTTTTGCCTAGAACACAATCCTACAGTATATGAGGTTTATACTATCAAGTCCAACCATACAACTGGCAGGTGGAATTTTCTTTGGATTTCTTCAGAGATTGCATTGCATAGGTCACAGCTGCAGATATGCTTTCATGCCCTGTGAATGAGTTCCAGGGCAACTTCTAGATAAAACAGTGTTCCATCAAAAACATGTTTTCAGAAGGCTATAAAACCTAATTAAAAGGTTTTATTAAATTTAATTGTCCTAAGACAAGGATTATAAGGATTTCTGTGTTTGTGGGAAGCATTTAGTCAACCATCATAAGTGTCTTTTACTGATTACGTGCCAGCAGAAGACCAACTTGCCAAGCTCTATCTTTCACTGTCAGCAGTCTCAGTATAGCTGCTAAAATCCACCCTGGCAAAAGAAATTTGGCTTGACATAATGTAGACATGTTAAGTGGTCATGCAAACTCTGAGAGGCACTTCTAGTGGTCACTAGAAAGCTTTTGGAGGTGAGATCTGTCCTGCTTTGAACAGAGAGATGATTCCATGTATTACTTGTGGACTCTTGTCTGTAGCATTCAATTCTGCAGTGAAGCAAACATCCATGTGAATTAAACATATCCTACTCCCTCTCCAGAAAGAACATCCCATGGTGAGAAAAGGGCATTTTTTAATTTTCTCATATCCAAGTAAACAGACTCTTTGGAATGATGTCCAGTCCAATGTAAATCCTGAAGTAGGCACAAGGTGAGTCATCATAAGTGTAGCTGCATGGGCTGTGACCTCAGTATTTCCTGGTTCCCATTTTGTTGGACTTGTCAGATTTGTGTCTGAAATGTTTAGTACGAATATTAATTGCCTTTTTAAAGAAAAACAAACAACAGTCTAATGTGCTCTGCAGCAAAAGCTTATAAATAGGGCGTGATAACAAAAAAAATCATATTGAAAATAAAACATACACACAGGAAAGCATTCTACATAGCTATATATAGGCTTCATGTACGCTGCTTTGTGGTTTTGGGGTTAAATCTTATTTGAGAACTTGAAGGCACCTTCTTTTTATATGTTCTTAAGTCTGTGTTATTTAAGCCCTGAGTGATTCCCCCTAACAATCTCTCTCCCTTCCCCCCTCCTTTTTTCTTTATACAATAAAAACAAGGTCTTTGCATTAAGAATAAGATTGACCACAGGCTATTTTAACATGCCTCAGCAGCCAC
Source organism: Aquila spilogaster (assembly GCA_024606505.1). NCBI lineage: Eukaryota > Metazoa > Chordata > Aves > Accipitriformes > Accipitridae > Aquila > Aquila spilogaster. The sequence continues at coordinate 20,983 of JANHGO010006723.1, forward strand.
TGTCTCTCCC
>JANHGO010006724.1:0-20991 GCA_024606505.1 Aquila spilogaster
AGGTTGCTGACGCATGGGGTCCACGTGCTGTCCCCTATATGATCCATATCTCCTCGCATGTAGGCAATTAGCCACCAGATCATTCCAAAGAAGAGCCAGGTCACTGTGTAAACCATGACAAAAATCAACAAGTTGAACCTCCACTTCAGATCGACTAAAGTAGTGAAGATGTCAGTCAAGTATCGGTAGGTCTCTCTGACATTCCCATGGTGGACGTTGCATTTTCCATCTTTCCTAACATACCTCTGGATTTTTCTCTTGGCACATTCTTTGTTTAGATTTTTTGGCAGATCCTCTCTAGCTTGTTTGGGTAACTTTGGCTGATGAATAGTGACAGGGCTCTCTATGTCCTGCTCCATTGAGTCTTCTTCCAGTACGTTAGCTGCCATTAAAAGCAAACAAACAAGAGAAAGGCAGGCATTATTTTTCTTATTATTTCCCCAAGTTAACACACAACTTCTTCCCATATTACCAAAATGATATCACTATTAATAAATAAAATTATTATCCTCGTTCTTTGCTCACCTATTACATGCATAATGCAGAAGTCAAATGATGTCAAGCATCCTCAATTTATTACTAAATAGTAACACTTTAAAAGCAAATGCTCTTTTTTTTCCTATCTATCAGGTCATCCAATCTACACCCATATTTAAATTCTGCAAGATGTATTCAAATAAATCTTTCTTCCCTCTGCCCTCCTTTACAGTTTAATAAATGAATTTTTTTTATGCACCAAGAAAGATCTTCTGGGAGATAGCTGATATAAATGAGGAAATGAGTTTGCTTGAGGGTTTCCATCAAGACGAGCAGAGAAAATGAGCAATTGTTGAACTATTTTTTTCTCCGAATTGCATTGCTATGGGGAAAGTATTAAATAAGTTTCAGAGGTTTAAAAAAACAAACATTTTTTTTCAGAATGAGCCAGTCCTACTCCCGCTGAAGGAACGACAGGATTTCATGTAATATATACCAAATCCAGTTCAAGTGCATTTCTACAGAAAATCAATGTCTCGCTGATAGTGAGACAGGGAACTGTGTGTCCTTCTTCCAGTAATGTAAAACATACAGTACTTCAGAACATGATTACATTTGAATTCGTTATGCCTGTGGCCTTTAATTCAAGTATTCCCTTCTAATGACATCAGCCTACAGAGTGTTCCCCAGTTAAGTGTCTTATAAGAAAATAAAAAACAGAAATAACAGTAACTGTCTTTTTTTCCCTTTTGCTTCCCAGCCTCTTGAGATAAATAGCTTTATTAGTTTATGGGATTTTGCTTATATACAAGGAAAAAGAGTCTACTGAGGAGAGTGGCCTCCTCCAGGAAGCCAAGGACCTTGGAGAGGTCTAGAATAAGCCTGTCTTTTTATTGGAAAGCCTTCTGCACTCTGAGGCTTCTTTCTATCAGAATTTCTGCTCTTGACTCCAAATTTTCACATTTTTGGCTCCTGTCTGATCCAGTGGTCATGCCTCTGGCACCCCACAGGCTTGGGGTCTCCGCTTGGCTGTCCTGGGCAATAGACTCAAACCCTTTCAATGTTGAGGAGCTACTGGGCAAGGCCTGGACTCTTATTTGGAGAGAGGACTTGCACAAGGGACTGCTTTGGATGGGTCAGTATGGCTCAAGGAATGTTTTGGTCTCCCTCTCTCTCAGCAGCGAGTACTATATGGCAGACTGTTTGTGGAATCCCATGGTACCTGTAGATTTTTCAAGATGTGCAGCTTCATCTCTGTGGAGAAAGGCCCCTATAAAGTTTTAGGAGTGACTGGAGCACTCAGGAAAAAAATGGGTTGTAGAGTGGTTGTCTTACGTCCTGTCCTGCTCCACTGACAGCCAAGCCTCTGTTCAGTCCTCTAGCCTTTTCCATGTTAAAATGAAGGCTCAAAGGCTGACAGTAGCATGGAAACATGGAAGTAGTTCTATATTTTAAACACTGCACTCCACCCTGTGTCACTTTTTTAGTTTGCTGCTGTGTCTTGAGAGCATTATTAAGGCTGATTGTAGTGGCAGCACTTAAAGTCGTGTCCCAAACCAGTCAGTTCTGGATGAACTTATCCCAGTTGGTGACAGTGTGCCTACTTGGATTATCACTAATGCTATATAATGTATGACGAAATAAACACAATAAAAAAGCCTTAAAGGAACCTTGTGAGACAGACTAAAGAAAAAGGCAGAAAATTTGAAGTTAGGGCTTCACGCTTTATGCTTAACTCCATTGTGCCTAAGGATATTTCAGTCCAGAGGAGCTATCACATTGTTGCAGTAACAGACCCCTCAAATACTCACGAACAGCCTACAAAAGCTCTGGCTTTTGAGAATTTAATGCAATGTATGTTAGGTGAGTAATACTGGTTTAATGTGCTTCATTATATTTAATGCATTGTGAATATTTGGCTTTCCTTCCCTGTTAGAGGACAAAGATACAGTGCAGGTGTTCCCTGTTGCATTTCAGAACATATCTGCTGCTAAAGGCAGCCATGCCCTAGACCTTCTCACCTGAACATCTCTTACCAGAAGCTGTGAGACATATTAAATCCTTAACAGGACGGCGAAGGGAGACAAGCATTGATTTTATTAGTGGCATCAGGAGAAATCTGAAGGGATATACTCATTTGGGGATAGCTATCAGTCATACGCTGCACCCATCTACCCTGCTTTATGTGTTTATTTCTTACAGAAGTACTTACTAGCAATGAAGCACGTTCTATTCATACTGCAGATTTTTTCAAAATACTGTGTGCTGACAAGGCCCTTGTGCATCATAGCCAGCGTTACTTGCCTTTTACAGTACATGAACTGTTTTCTCAAGTGGCCGCAGGTTTTGTAGCAGGAGCACAGTGCTGCTGTGCTCCCAGCACATGGTGGTGGGCTGGCTCTGTCACTGTAAGTGGTCTAACATGTGAGAATTTTCCCCAGCCTTGGGAGGTGGCACCAGAGCTGGTTCCTGCGTGGATGTGGAAAAGGGCAGCTTTTAACAAGCAGATCCAATGGCTGCATTTAATCTAAGTCTCTTTCAGTATAGCACCTCACTAACGCTTGCAGACATTGTAATCTCCCTGGAGGCATTTGGCCGTTTTGTCAACTCTTCAGGCTGTTTCCAGTGCTGTCATTTCTCAACTCCCAGGCAGTCTCAGAGAAGAAAAACTTAGGCAGATTTCTTATTATTTTTTCTCTTATGCAAGATGCTTTTTAATGCTCTCCCTCGCCCAAATGCCCATATTATAAGACTCCAATAATATCAGAAAGGGGAGTTTTCTAGATTAGAGTTACTGCCCATCACTCTCACCTGGGCTGAGCTCTCACTCTAGAGTGAACCCTGGGAGCAGTAGTCCCTGAAATAAGTGATCCAAGGACTGTGCATCTATGTGTTTCCATGGAAATGCTTGATGAATAAGTTTTAAACACATGGCCGGATCCCTGTTCACCAGTGAGGCTGAGGAGCTGCCACATATTGATGGTGCTTTTGCCACAAAATGCTCTGACTAATTATATTTTTACTTGATATCAACCCAATTAACTTATGTTGTTTATTTCATGTAATTTTCTTTTTGGTTATATAATGGCTGTCATGGTTCCAGGAACAGGGGAGTGAATAGCAGCTCTCTCACTTGTGAACTATTTTTACTATCTCTGCTTTTCTTCATGACAAAAATATATACACATTATTAATCTGCACAGGAAAAAAAAATCAGCAACACTGGAACACTTCCCCCTTTCTTATGTTTGTTTGAATGCAACAGTCAGGTATCAATACCATGCCAAATAAGAATATTCTGTTCAAAATCCTTGTTCCAATGAGCCCTTCAGGTAAATACATAAAACATGTATGGGATTTCTGTGACTGGCTTGATTTTCCAGCAAATGATAGAAAGAACTTCTCCTAATCAAGTCCCTGAATTCGTGCTTCATCATAGCAGTATGTACTGGCTATATCAGCATATTAAATGTGCCCAGGCCTATTCTTTAGCATGGAAGCTAAATGGAAGGGTACAGCCCACACTTGTACTATTTATCCCCATTTGTTTTCAAAGCAGGATAGGCTTATACAATCTGCTCATTGGAAACAGTCTATGTTCCATAATGACATAATGACACCTGTAATGTAGCCAGGAACTGTGTATACTCAGTTATGCACTGGCCAAAACCATGGCAGCGGCTTTCCTTGGAATTTTACCACACAGGCAGTGGGGTGCTTGCACTCAGGATCAAACATTTTGTTTTCTAGTAAAAATACAACCAATGATAGTGTTCCAGTCTTGTGTATTTTAGGACAGACTTGCAAAGGCACAATTCAATGTTTCCAAGCACGTACTTCTATTTAGAGTCTGTGGAAAGACATGAATCCAGTATCAACAGTAAACTATGAGCTGCACTTCTGCTCTGATGACCTTAGTTGTGAACACAATAGATTGCTATAATCCCTAAATCACCATTTTATAATCAAATACATTTTTTTGTATTTTGATAGTCCTTCAGAGATCTTGTCATGGTGCCATAAAAGTACAAACCAGATGGAGGTATGAAAAGGACATGCTTGTCCAAGTCATATACTCTTAGCCTGCTTTGGCTGAACGCCGTATTAGACGATGACCTACAAAATAATTAGGTGTTTCAACACAGAATACTGCAAATTGTAACTTGACCATTTTTTAATAGAAACTGATGTAGGGAATTCAGTGAAAGTTTCACTACAATTTAGTAGATCGATTTTCTCTTCTAACACAGTTGTGAGTGATTTGTGTGTAAAAAAAAATTGTAGTTTGTGTGACTAACTTCAAAACATCAGTTGTAACCTGCTAAATATTCTTGTGGAATTTATCATACAAATGCAAATGTTGTGCAGACGTAGTTTTGACTGTGGTTTCATAGAATTTTTAGGTTTGGAAAAGGCCTATAAGATCACCTAGTCCAACTGTCAGCCCACCTCCACCATGCCCACTAACCGTGTCCCTCAGAACAGCGACTCCACCACTTCCCTGGGCAGCCTGTGCCAGTGCTTGACTGCCTGCAGTTTCTGCCTGCAGGCTGTTCTGCACTTTCTTGTTAGGCTGAGTGCAGCTTTTAGATTAAGCAGACGTTTGCATTGGTAAGTTCCAAGCCTGCCCTTTTGTGAATAGTCTTCAGCATTCACCTTTCATTTGTTGTGATCATAAACTTTCCTGACACTGAACTCACTTATGGAATATTCAACAATACCAGGTGGTTATTTCTGTTCCCCACTACCTCTAGAACGTTGTTGGTCTTAGATATCAGGGGAAGAAGTCATAGTACTGCACAGTGCAAGCGATTTTCTGCAATGTTCAAGGTCTTTTTGTTTCTCTTCTTGCGTAAGATGCAAGGAGAAGTCAGACAGAGGAAGCAGACGGGGAGCTTTTGAAATGCTTTGCCTGATCTCTGGCTTGTTTTAGTCACTGTTTCAGAGCTTTGTAGAATCTCAGTCTAATGAGCATTGAGGGCACAAGAACAGATACTCTCAGAATAGAGGAGGATTTGCTTGTTTGATTAACTCAGCCCGTATCCCTCTCAGTGAGACTGGGTAACCCGTACTGTGAGAAACTGTATTATCACTATATACAAGGAGAAAGAGTTTTATTTACAGAAAAAGAAAAAGGAGCCTTTTGTGATCAGCTAACAATTGTAAGCAGTCATTATCACAAAATGCAGATTTTCCTCTGAAAATGAGAGAAATTAGGATCTGGTCTTTCACTGTTGAAATCAATGAAAGACTGCCTACTCATTCAGCTGGGAACATTGTCTAGTTCTCATTTGGAAATGTTAAAGTATTCAATAAACACTGACTTGTCAATTTTCTTCAAGTACCAAATTACTTATTTGCTCCCATAGAATCATAAATATAAATTCAGAGAGAACAAGTGTGATTTAAATTTATTTCAGCTGCAGTTTTCACTAGAAAAGAAATGCAAATTGAAATACATTTATGATTAGAAAAGTGGATGTAAGAATGATCCCTTGTTTTTTTCATGCTACCTGCTTCATTATTACCTTCTAATCCAATCCAATAAAAACAGTTTCTACTATTTATATTTCTTTTAACCCTGTACAGGTGCAAAGACAAAAATCAGTCTAGGTAACACCTTGTTTCTGGGAAATACAAACATATTCATAAAGTTCTGATTCTTGGCCCTATGAATATGGAGGATGGAGAATGATGCTGATATGTAAATTTAAAAAATATAATGACTCCATTGTTGGTAAACGTTTGACCTTGTAGATTTTGTTTTGGATTCTAATCAATTGCAACACAGAATTTACCACTAAAGGCTCCAGAATGCTGTTTTTACATCTGCTTTGCTACATGTAGGTTCATTTGAAGCACAAGCAAAGCAAACAATCTAGGCTGTATTACGTGTGTGGGGAAGTGTAAGAAGGTACAGATTATGAACCTGCAAAGATGTCTGGAGATAGCTGATTATCATAATCTTCTGCCTTTCATTAAATGGGGAACCTTGAATGAGGTTATGAAACTTGTTTACTACCTGAATTCTGAGTGCCTGTGCAAATCCCTAGCATCAAAAATAGGTTTCTAGAATAAGGAGATTTTGCTGTTACACATCTTTGCTCCTCTCTTATTAGTCTAGTTATACATGACTTTTACCAGACTTTTGGCTTCCAGAAAATCTGAAAGTTTGAGAGGATGTGAGGTTTCCCTGTGGACAGAGGCCATGGCCCTAAGCTGCCAGAGCTTGAGGAGAGTTTGGAAAATCTCTCAGACACAGGGTTTGGATTTTGGGCAGAGCCAGGAGTTGGACTTGATGATCCTTGTGTGCCCCTGACAGCTCAGGGTTTTCTATGATTCTATGATCTACACAAATTAACCTACTGTGTTTGACTTCAGCATGCATTCTCACCATTGACTCCCTTACATATGGGGGTGACAATGTCCATTGTCTTTTTGGGAGCCCAGTTCAATGCTGTCTAGATGCCGTTCTTTTGAGCAGACTCAGCATGTTTGTGGGCTACTGTTGATACTGCATGTGTGCTATGGCTTGTGCTATGCCCTTATTCATCAAATTCTCCTTGATGGTACAAGTCATCTTTGTCATAAACCAGAAGTTCAACTTATGAATCCCTCTGATCCTATGTGTCAGAAAATCTATTGTCTTTATCTAGTGCTCAGTACCTCTTTATGCTCATCCTTCTCATTTGCGTAACAAGTGAAGTGTAGATAATGGAAGCCTATCAGAAAGCAAAAATCAAGATGACCAGTCATAATAAGTGTACAAGACTGGCATTGAAGTCAGAGACTCTGGCATGCAAGTATTCATAGTAACATGCAAAGGAGTCAGAGGAGTACACTACCTATCTGGAAAAAAATCAGACCTCAGTTTCCCTTGTGTTGTCCTATCTACAGACAATGCAGAAATGACCACCTCAGAAGCTAAGTTTCTTTAGAGAAGGAGAGAAAGATAGAAAGAAAGCATTTGTGCACTTGGAAAATGGATACTATCACCAAAACTGCTGCAAGAAGTGAAGCAAGGTCAGTGGCAGAGAGAACGTAGGTGTCACACCCTGAATCATGCCTCCATACAGCATCAGACCTTGTATAATTTCTACTGCATGAGATAAAGCTACTGACAGCTGCTGTAGTAGAGATAATAGGGATCATTAAGGATTCTCAGTGCTGACAGGCCTTAATAGCTGCAAATGCTGGCCACATGCTTCCCTTCTGACACCTCTGCATCAGATGCATGTCTCCCTGAATTACCGTAAAATGTCATTGTCTGATGTGCCCCTTGAGAGATTTCTTTTTGTAGTTACCCAGCTCCAGCTATTTCTGCTATTTCTACTAAAACATGTACTAATGCCAAAATTTTTACTTTTCTCTGTCAGTAGTTCTTCAGACATTTACCAAGAAGTCATTTTCATTTCTGTGAGATGTACCAGGAAAAGGAAAAACATGAAGTATATTGACCTGAATGTTACCAGTTTAAAACTGTATTCACATGTTCTAACTGCTGGAAATTGGATAAAAAAATCAAAAATGCTTAAAATCATAGAATATTTTGGGTAAGAAAGGACCTCTAAAGGTTTCTTGACCAATGCTCTGCCCAATATAGGATCAACTTCTAAGGCGGATCATAGTGCTCAGGGGCAAGGATGGGAGTTTCCACAGCCTCTCTGTGCTCTGCACTCCATTTCTTATACTGGGACAATTTTTTTTCTTTATATTCTATAGGAATTTTCCTTGCTGAAACTTGTGCCTATTGCTCGTTGGTATAACCGGTACACCTCTGGGAAGAGCCTGGCTTCATCTTATCTACAGCTTCTCTTTTGCATCTTGGCTGTTGATTTACAGCTCTGCCTTTGTGGGAATTTCTCTGAGGGCTGATTAAATTCTGTTTTCTCCACATTTTTTTTCCTAACTGATTATGCAGAAAATGAATGTCCTCAACTTTTGTGAGTAGAGATGAGGAGAATTAGTTCCTTCTTCTCATTTTTTTTTCTGTTAAAAGTTTTCCCAATTGAAAATTCTAGAAATAAAAATTAACGGATCAGCTGAACATTTTGTATACATAATTCTGACTCATTTAATTCTGCACCTGTAATGTCACTAATATCTGCAGATTTCTCTTGGTTGCTCCTGGAAATGTAAGTGTAAATAGGAGTGTGGCTGTCCTGTCCAGCATACAAGCCTATGAATCTGATGTGGCTGATGTAGTTGCTAAGCCAAGCCACTCTCCACCATATTTGGAAAGTCACGGCTGAAGTCTCTGGTGACTGGAGAAATAGAAACATCACTCCCATTTTTAAGAAAGGGAGAAAGGAAGATCCAGAGAAATACAAGCTGGTTAGTCTCACCTCTGTGACTGGGAAGATCATGGAACAGAACCTACTGGAAGCTATGGTAAGGCACATGCAAGACAAGGAAGTGATCTGCATTGGTAGACAAAGAAAGAGCAATTGATGTCATCTATCTGGGTTTGTGTAAAGTCCCTGATATGTTCTCACATCACAATGTTATCTCTAAATTGGAAATATACCGATTTGAAGGCGGGACTATTCAGTGGATGAGGAATTTGTTGGATAGCCACAGCCCAAAGGGTTGTGATCAATGGCTCTATGTCCAGGTGGAGGGTCCCAGAGGTCCTCCACCACACATCTTTATGTGGTCCTCCTCTACATCTTTGTCAGTGACCTGAATAGTTGGATTGAGTGTGCCCTCAGCAAGTTTGCTGATGACACTAAGCTGAGTGGTGCAGTTGATATGAGAGAAGGAAGGGATGTCATCCAGAGGGACCTTGACAAACTCAAAAGGTGGGCCTGTGAGAACCTAATGAGATCCAGTAAAGTCAATTGCAAGGTGTTGAACTTGAGTCAGAGCATTCCCAGATATGAGTGCAGACTGGGAGAAGATCTCCTTGAGAGTAGGCCTGTGGAGAAGGGCTTGAGTTTTCTGGTAGACAAAAAGCTGAACATGAGTCAGCAGCATGCACTTACAGCCTGGAAGGTCTACAGTACCTGCAGCTGCATCAAAAAAAGGGGTGGCCAGCAGGGTGAGGAAAGTGATTATCCCCTTCTACTCTACCCTCATGAGACCTCAACTGGAGCACTGCATTCAAGCCTGGGGACCCCAGCACAAGAAAGACACAGAGGTATTGGAGTGGTCCACAGAAGGCAGTGAAGATGTCCAGAGGGCTGGAACACCTCTCCTATGGAAAAAGAGCTGAGCTTGTTCAGAATGGAGAAGAGAAGGCTCTGGGGAGACCTCATTGCAGCTTTCCAGTATATCAAAGAAGCTTATAAACTGGAGGGAGATCAACGTGTTACATGATCTGATTGTAATAGGGAAAGGGAGAATGGCTTTAAACTAAAAGAGGGGAGATTTAGATTAGAAGCTGGGGGAATTTTTTACTGAGAGTGTTGAGGCCCTGGCTCAGGCTGCCCAGAGAAGCTGTGGATGCACCACCCTTGGAGGCTTTCAAGGCCAGATTGGATGGGGTCCTAGGCAGCCTGAGCTGGTGGGTGGCAGCCCTGCTCACAGCAATGGGGTTGGAACTGGATGATTTTTAACATCCCTTCCAACCTAAGCCATTCTATGACTCCACGATTATCCATATTGATAAACATTAGCCTGCTGCCCATCTTGTTTCTGGACTATGTCAGTAGTGCTCTGAGACAATATGTGTGAATGGTTTGGGAGACAAGAGTATGTGCCAGGGACTGTTTCCATTAGACAGCATGGATGAGATTGCAGCACCTCTGGCTTCATTTACTCTCATTGGACAACTGTATCACAGAAGGCTTTGCTGCCTCAAACATCTCCACAGGCTCTCATGCCATCATCTGCCTCAGGCAGATGGTTTTCAATACAGTCTGTAGGGCCAAGTGTACTGCAGCATGCCATGAATAGTCTATATCTCTTGCTTTCAAGGCTGCAGAACAATTTCTGATCTGGTTTTATTTGTCATCGTAGGTGTAGTCAGAATGGTAACAGGTCTGGTGCCTATTCCAGTATGTGAAAAGTTTAGAAATCAAGTCAGTTGTAGTTGTCCTGATCAATGTCTATTTGTCCAGCTGGGTCACTGGAGTGGAGACAATTGGAGTCTTGGAAAACGAGCTGCTGACATCAGTTTTCCCACTTCCCTCTTGGCAGGAGAAGTCAACACTTCCCTCTCCCAACTACTGGAGATAACATTCTTTTTTCTTTCTCTTCCTGAGGTAAGGAATGCTTTACTCACATCTTCATTCCCAGGACAGCCAGATACAATCTTTGCCTGCGCTACTGAACAACCTTGAAACAGCTCTGTACCTGAATATTCATACAGCTTCTTTGGTAGGTGTTGGAACCATCTTGACTGCTGCACAACCATACCCTGACAGCTTGCTCTGCTTTGATCAATGAGCTATCATAAATATAAGGCATAGGAAGAATGGCGAAGAAATTTTTTGTCAGAAGGAAAGAACTTGATTCAATCAGCATGCTGTACCAGACCAGTGAAGTAAATAACTTATGCAATGAAGTCTTCAGAACAGGCACAAGAATTATTAATGTTTTCCTCCAGAAATGGGCAGAAGACACTATACTATTGATCCAGATTTTGGATTTGATCACCTTAGGGGTAGGGTATCTGAGAAGAATTTGAGAGTGTTCAATTTTCCTCTGCAAAGCATCACCTACACTGAGTGAAATTTCAACAGGTCAAGACAACTTTCTGCTAGGGAGACAAAAAGCTATGGGCCATGTATACATGTGCTATGATACAAAGTGGACTGACTGCTACTTTGCAGCTGATTTTGCCTAGCAGCATCATCCTAGAGAAACCAGGCTTTGGGAAAGCATTCTGAAAGCCATTAGTAAAGATGAGGTATTTGTTGTAGAAAGACTGTCACTTGCAATGTCTACTTCGCCAAGAAATACAGACCGCAGAGAACAGAGTGACTTTTGAAGTGCAGATAACTGGTTCTCTCTCTTTGTCCCCCAGTTCTCAAAAGAAGAATGAAAACGTTACAAACTTCCTTCCTTAAATCATCTTTTCTTTCTTCTCTCAGTTTGCATCCAGTTGTACCCCAAACAAGCTGCCCCCCGGGTCATAGACATTGCCTAAGAGTTTATTGGTTTTCCTTCTGCTGTTACTGTTTCATGAAGTTATAGAAGAAGCTGGAAAGATGGGAAAAAATTAAACAGACAGGAACGTATTTTGCTTTTTATTTGGTAATAGAGATTTCTTTCTCAATAACTTCTCTGCAGGCAAAGGAAGATTTAAGTGGCTTTTGCTTCTAGGCAACGTGCTTCATTACAGGAACGTGCTCCTCCCTTAAAAAATCAGGCAGGATTTTAATTTAACTTTATTGCACACTTAAGAAAAATAATTACTAAGATCATTCTCACAAGCTCTTTATAACTGCTGCTCTCGCACGGTGGTGACTTGGTGGATGTATGTAGCTTATCTTACCTGCCGCATATCCCTCTTGCAGTCACTCAATTTATCTGAACAGTTGCCATGTTCTTTCCATTTCTTACTGCAGTTGATGCCAGGGCTCGTTCTGTTTTCTGTAAGCTAAATAATAAGGCCATCGCTGGCTGCATTGTCTTTCTTTGCTGAAAGAAGTCTCAGTGAAACACAAAGGCCTAGTTTCTTGCTATTTACTTCTCATTTCTACTTTGTGCAGTTTATAGACTGTAGAGAAGAACCAACTGAGAAATAAAACTGGAAGTGATATTTAAAAAGACATTAAAAATAGTTTTCTTAAAAAACTTCACAATTTCAACTGGATAAAAGTTTCGTTTCAGGTTGTAGTACTTTGAAAACCTAGAATCGGTATGCGCAGAATAGTACTTTAGAAATGTTTTCTAAGGAAATGAGCCTTATCCATTGCTCTGTCTGGCCTCTTCCCAATCATCTTTGAAACCTTGGTTGATATTTAGGTTTTTAGATTTCTTTTAGATCATCAGTTAGATTCTGGATGATAAGCGTAGCAATTTTTTGACAGTGTATGAAGGTCTTAGAAGTAATAAGTTCTTACCAGTGTCATGAAAACAGACTGAATTAACCATGTTATCAGGTGCCAAAAAGTTCGTATGGGAGGGATTATTTTTTTTTTTCTCATGCATGAAATTGCTCCCCAAACTACCCTTTCATAGTCGTATATTTTTTCACTTAACTATTTCCTACAATCTCACTATGAAATATCTTCAAAAACATTTCTCCTCCTCTGTGTGGAGCCAAAAGGGATGCACGTTTTTGTTTCCAGGCAGTAAGAGTGCAGCCACAGGTTGCATCTGCCTGATGCCCACGTTTGATAGAAGAACTTCCATGTTCAGCAAGATTTGTTTAGATCGGAGTTGGTGGCTTTGCCTACAAGGAAAACTGAGTACAAAAAAATAAATCTGACTCAAAATCATGCCTTTTTTTTTTTTTTTCAAGTTATTTAGTTGAATCAGAACAAAATTGAATTGAATGAATGTGTGTTTGGTTTGAGTCAAGACTTTTCTTAGCTTTGTTTATTTTGAAAGAAAAGCCACATGCAATTGCTGTTGTGCATCAGCTCTACAGGACTTTTTACCCATTTACATATGAATTTGTTAAAAAATATATTCAGGCTACAATCTCAGACCCAACATGACTGAAAATACAAGTCAAAAACACAAAAAATGATGTTTCCATGTCAACAAATAGCAACTTTTTGTGGTGGAATAATAGTTCTGTGGTGTCTAAACTACCATTTACAATTTTATTTCATTTAAGCTACATAATAAAGTGCAAAGGTCTATCAACTTGTTTGAAAAAAGAATCAAAGAAGTTGCTGTGGAATTGTCATAACTGCTATAATTGCTATTCTTTTTCTACATGATAGTAAGTAGCAAAAAGGAATCATAAGCACTGAAATATTTTGCAAGTTGAATTCAATTTGGCCAATGGGATATTACAAAATGTTTTCTGATTGAAAAGACATTTAATTTCAGAGTTTCAAACATGCAGTATTTTGTGTCTGAAATACTTAAGTGTAAGAGCACTTCAGAAACAGTTTTGGAATTCAAATTTTCACTCCTTTTTCACAGTAATATTTTATTTTGCTTTAGGCAACAAATAAGGCTGTTCAAAAGGATTAAATAAATAACCTCAACACAGAGGGATTAGATGGATGATTTTGTAATGCCTGTTTTGGATTGGGAAAGGCTTTGCTATATTTTTGCTTGTCAACTTTGGTTTGTTTGTTTTTCCTCCTCTTATTTCGTTAAAAAAAAATTACTTTAAAGAATTAAGAACTTCTTGATTTGCTCTTAGTTTTTCACCTTAATTTTCTTCCAGTTTGACTAAAAACTACCCATCACTCACCAGGATTGCTCCCATGCATGAGTCATTAGATCATCTGTTTCCTCCCTTAAAAATGATGTACTTTGAGAGTAACTTTAATGTTCCTGAACAAACAGGAAGAGTTTACAGTGCTGGGTTCTCCTGCGATCCCAGCTGGCTGGATCACTTCATCCAGTTTCTGCAAATTTGCTAAGGAACTTTAACAGCATTTGATTCTGGATGGATGAATTTAGAGTTTAGTACAAAAATAAAACCCTAGTGTGGATTTAAATTTTCTTTCCAGAGTATGCATGAGTCTTTCCAGAATGGGCCGAACCAATACTATGTTTTTAAATATCGAACATTTTAGATGGTACATTAGCCTTCAGCTAGTAATGCCCATCTATCTTTACTGGAGATAGCAAAGCTCAGCTTGACACAAATAATTCAAAGCTTTCATAGCTTTTAGATGTCTTGAGAGAAAAGAGTAGTTCTGCTTTTCACACATTCCTTGATTTGTATAGAGAAAAGATCTGCCTATGAAATGTGCGAGCTTTTTTTCAGGGATTTGCTCATAGACATCAGAAATACATGTTGCTCTTGTTAGACCTACTAGACCTACTTCCAGCAATACGTTGGAATAAAATGTGAATTCTGTGTCTTTTGTAGTCAGGTTCATGTAGCCAGACTCACTTAAAGAAACAGTAGATAAATAAGCCGACCTTTTTAAGAGAAAGGAGCTCCCATGCGCTAAATACAAGTATTGAGCCCATGGAAGAGAGCTTTTGATAAATGAATAGACTGGATACAAGAACACATTTCTTGCACCTCCAAAAGCAAAATTAAATGGAAAACCAAGATAGTAAAAATAGAGCTTGGCTGCTTCAGAGCTGTTTTCTGTGCATAAAATGAGCAGAGCATTTACAAACAAATTAGCTTGTGTGTTGGAGATGTTACTGGTTTTCTTCTGTTTAGAACTAACTCAAAGCCCATTTGTGAGGCTGAGGCCAGTGTCAGGAGAGTAACATTTTGTCAGGAGAGAGGCAAAGTTTTAGCTGCCTACTGCGAGTTCCCACAGCCCCTCACAAGCACCACGGGAGCCCACGTGGCTGACCTGAAGGATGTGATCAATGCCTTTGTAGTGACAGTAGGCACAAGGGAGGACTTTCAGAGCAGAGCATGTTAAGTAGGAGAAGTATATATGGATTCATTTTTAATGAAATAAAAAAGGCTTTAAAGGCCCTTCCCCAGAGGTTTGATTCTGTTGTCCTTATATGTGTGCCAGTGTGAGAGCACAAGAGGATGCGAATGCATGGGAAAGGTAAATGAGGGGCTCATAAGAAATGTAGAGATGCTAAGAAAAATATTTTATTTCTATTCTGATTGGACGATTTTCTTTCATGTAAACACCTGAATCGGGTAACACTGAAGGTGATTGGGCCTTACTTCACTGCAATAAAATGATCCCTGAGTTCAAATACAGAGTCTTAGACTTATTTTTTTCCTAGCCTTGCTAGTTTCCAAGGAGATCTAACCATGTAGATTGTCTGCAAAGTTGGTAATTAGCCAGCAACGAACAAGATGGACACAAATCACTTCTTGGCAAAAATCTAGTAGTTCCCTTTTAATGGCTGGTATGCAGAAGCAATCTGATCAGTTCTTTTCAGGTTTTGAAAAATATCCTCATTTGCCTTCACAGTATGGTTTTGTACACAACCATCTTTTAGATTGGTGGCTGAACTGAAAAAAAGGAAAAAACGTCCTCTGACTGATTTTATGGAATATTTTTTCACAATATTTGACAATTAAAAATAGGACCTGATGAAATAGTCTGCCTGCCAATAAATAATAACTGTTTGGTTTTATAACGCTTATATATAAGCATTCAGAAAAATGATAAGAGTCACAGGCCAAGAAGGAGAAAAGGCAGGTGCCATCCAAGAAAAGTTTCCCTTTCTTTTTTGACACAGACATGGCCATTACATGGGGTGAGAAGTCCTGGATTTGCCTTTGAGTAACACAGAGACAGGTTTTGAACCTGGGTTGTCCTTTCTGCCTGATGCCTACCACGGGTGCTGGGAGTGAGGTAGGATGAAGAAGAAATGAGAATGGTATTCTTGGGAATCTAACTTCTTGGGAATCCCACCACCATTTCTCTATTGATCTAACCTACAAGTATAGTAATGATTCTACATATGATATCCATACTTTCCTCCTTGGGAAAAAAGTTTAAAAAATTAGTTGAAAAATATTCAGCCAGTTTTGACCCCTATGTAGAGATTTTAAGCTAGAATAATTAAAACATCATTTGTTCAGTAACTAAGCTATTTGCAGTAAAAAACATCTCATAACTTGTGTGTCAATGTGATTTTCAGGCACATCTAGGGCAATGCTTAAAGGGAAGCTTCGGAAGAAAAGTCCTTTGAAAAATTAATTGTGGAAGGGTCAGTGTAGCTGAGAGTTACCCAGACATACTGTGTGGGCGGGAAAGTGGAAAATCTGCCAGCGTACCTGGACCTTGTCACTTTGGAAACCGTTATTATTATTATAATTTTTATGAGGATTGGATTAAGATTTTGAGCTTGTCTCTGTCTTTCACAACTCCCGTATATCCCAATATGGACCTTATTTGTGTTAACCAACGTGTATTTATTTCCATCTACATTGAATATGTGGGAGTCATGTGTGAAACGAATAATGAGGACCTGAGATACTTGGAATACAAAGCCATGAGTATGCATTCAGGAAGAGTGGGGGAGATGCATAGGAACCTCTTTCTCATCTGTACACAAACACATTTTTTTCCCCATCAGATACTGATCTCTGAAATGGTGACTAAACCCTTTATTTTGGGGCTGTTACTCCTCCCCCAGCTTGCACAACTGGTACTTCATTCTGGAAGGCTGGTACCTGAAGCTGCGTTGGAAGCTCTTTTTTTAAGATGCTTCCCCAAGTAGGCAACAGGGAGCAGCAGCAGAGCAAGCATTTCCTTCTGCCTGATGTCTGTGTCTGTCAAGCAGACGGGAGATAGCCCCCAGCTTACTGCTTTCCTCCGAAGCCCAAGAGAGCAGTGAGTTTGTAAATCAGCATTCCCACAGGAAACTGAAGTGATCAGCAGCTCGAAAAGAAGGTGTAAAAAACAGTGCATTCCCCAGCCACAGCCGGCATCTCTTGGTGAGTAGGGTTCAAGGGAGCAGGTAGAATTTAACTATTGGGAAGGAGGCCTGGATAAGGGTGGTATACTAATGCCCGTAATATAAAAATAAAGTGACACATAAACCTGCAGAAAAAGCGAGGAAATGCATGACTGCACGGTGGTGTTAACTTGCACAGGTACCAAAAAACCTGCAACACCTTTTCCCTCTTACCCTGCAGGCTGAGCTCTGAGCCAATATGTCCTGATGTGCCACAGGACTGTCCCCAACACACAACACAGCAGGCAGTACACCTTCCCTGTGATAAAGTATTTATTACCAGAGTCTTATGCAGAGCAAGCTCTGCTGGCAACATCTGGCAAGCCATTAATAACAGCTGACTGTGATAAATGTCTGTTAGTTACAACTGATTTCAGCTTTTCCTGGCTGACCTGAGCGTAGGCAATCAGAGCGTAATACTATTCACATGCAAATTAAGAACGAGTTCCTACTGCAGGGATGCTGTGGCTAAATGGGCAACCTCTTGTTTTTCATTTGCGATCAGTTTTAACAAATTGACTGACTTGTTTGCTTTCACCTTCCCTCTCTTGCAATTACCTTGATTATTTGTTTTTATATTTAGCATTAGTGGATGCATTGTCTCTGGTAATGCCTCCTTGTCAAATCGATGAAGAAGTGCTTTTTCTCTCATCCTGCCTGTCCTCTCAGTACTGTTTAACATAATATACTGATGTTACCGAGCCCAGACATAATCAATAAGAGCTAAAAAATGCAGCTAGACACGTGAGTAAGTATGATTGTTGGAGGCAGCAATGTGTAATGTTATTGCCACATCGGTGGGGGAAGGGCAGTGCTCAGTGCTCTTCACAAAATACTCCCTTTCTTTGGCAGGCTGAATGCACTTAATTATCTGTGGTATTATCTTAGGAACATTAATGCAAAGAAGGGCAGCCTAGAATTCCCCTGAGAGAGGTTATAGCTCAGTTTGGAATTGCAGGATGAAATTCCAGAGGCTAAACTGTGTTGCACTTCAGGTTTAGTGGTTTTAAAGGACATCTTTGGACTTCTAATTAAAAGGATTCCCAGCATTTGTTCTTTTCCACCTCCTTATAAAGCTGCTATTGTTATCACTCTTTCTGTTTAACTCTCTTCCTACTTAAAATGAAACTGTTGGCCTTTCCTCAAGAGACTCTGAGCTAGGGAATAAGCCCATATTCACAGGGAGGAAGGTCTACTGGCTCTGTTTCAAGAGTAAAGCCAGGGCCGGCAGCGATTATGCCATATGAAATCTCTGGCCCATCAAAGCATTTGAGGCTGTACTCAGCACTGGCCTCAAGTCACGTGCTACACACGTTCGGTCTCAGATCCTTGCCAGTATGGGATGAACCTCCCTTGGAGGCTCTGTGCTCCTGGCACTTCCATGCTTTTGTCCAAATGGTTCTTGCTGAAGTGGACCTGGTTCTTTCACAGTGGGATTAAGAGAAGATACATTGCTGATGTAAAGGGGTTTTGCACAGACAGATAAGAGCCAGCAATTGTTAGAAAGGAGGAGCTCAGGTTTGAGCTGTAACACTCCTGGTTTGGGAGAGTGATTTTTTTTTCTTTTACAAAGCACAGCTGTAGAGGAGAAAGAATGTAAAAGCTGTTTCTGTAATGTGGTAAACTCCATGACTGATTATTTCCCACAGCTAAATCTCTGCCAAGCTCCCTGCTGGGGGCTATCCAGGTGCCGGTAGCTGCTCCTGGTCTCACTGTGCCTTGAAGTTTCAAGCAGTGTATGCAAGGGCTAGGGATGCTTGCAGAGAAGGAGGTGTAGGAAGCTACTTGCCTGCAGGAGTAATGCATACGGGGGGTCTATACAATGGAAGGACTCAGCAGGAGACAGCGTTCCTGGATGCTGAAAAGGAAGCTCTGCCAGTAACACACAAGAAAAATAGGAAAGAAAAACCGTCTTGGTGAAAGGAGCTTGGGTTTATCTGGTCCTCCCAGTGAGTCTGCTCAGAGCAATGTGTGTGGATGGGGGACAGAAGAAAGGTAGCTTACACAGGTCTTCCAGGCCTACTTACAGTGTGTTGATCCTTTGCTTTTTAGGGCTTCTCCAAAGAAGAGTTTGACAACCCAAAACCCAGCTCATTTTGGATAAAAAAAGCAAAAGAAGGAAACTGTGCAAACATCTTGTTAAACAGTGAGAGAGACTTTTCTGTATCCAGTTGGCTTGCTCACAAATGAAGGCTACAGGGAAAGAAATGGAATTAAGATGTGGGCTTTCTGGTTGTACTCTCAGACGCTTGCAGGTCCCTCATGGAGCCCTTCACTGCTTTCATAAAGACTCAGAAGCATCCATGTTTCTAGTTTCTGATCATTGTCCCTCTTCAAAGTCTGGGAAGTAACTTTCATGCTGCACATCAAAGGGAAATGCAATTGAGGAAGGATGGCTTACTGTTGATGTAAATATTTCAGTATTCAAAAGAGGATAAGAATTCACAACATCCTGTTTTTACCATGGATACAAGTGAAAAGATCCTGTTTACTGATGTTCCTGCTGGTGATTATTATGGAGTCTTGAGCATATACATTTTTTAGATATGTAAGAGTAACTGATTCACCAATTTCACTAATTTTAATGGACATGTTTATGTTTGTTTGTTTGTTCATTTTACAGATCCACTATAAAAGACAATCGTTCTTTCTGCTAGTTGCAAATTCTAAAGAAACCAGTTACATGGAAAGGGATATTTGAAGTATTAGATGCACGGCAAACATTTTGTTTTTCTCCTGAGTCTTGGAAACACCAGTATGTGAGAAGTGTCCTGATTCCTCTAGTTCACCAGCAATTTCTTATACTTCATGGGTCTTCCTGTTTTGGTGGATGTATACGGATATATATGGAATGGGAAAGTGAGAAGCTCTGAAAAAGGAGAGAGTCTGTTATAAATGAAAGGTTTCAGAGAGGGAAAAACCCTAAGTTTAATAGAAGTGGGAGATAATAATATATTCGTTGCGACGGAATAAAGCACCAAAGTATTCCCAGGTTGTGTGCTGGGATTTGTCTTTTATTTCTTTTCACTGGGCTTTTCATCTTCAATAACATTTCTGTCTAAAATAAAAGAGAAATACAATTGATTTCCAGGTTGCAATGGGATATCTCTGCATGTAAAGACAACCTAGATGTTCTGGTTTTCTTTTCTCCTGTCAGTCTTTCTTTGCATTTTTACAGCTCCTTCTGATTTCTAGAGCTTTGTAGCACAGGTTTTAGTTACTGAAATAGTGGAAATCAATACCATCTCTGTATCTTACATTTTCATGGTCTTTTCTGAGTCATGAACTACTCTCATGTTTCCAGCAGTTGTCAAGGTGCCAGTCAGACTAATGTAGTTTATCAGAACAAGCACCCTGAACACTTCAAGTTGCCAGATGTTAAACTCTCCTCACCAAACATGCTAAGTAATCTAGCAGCTATTGAGCTTTGTATATGTGGGTAGAAAACCATAGCTTTAAAAGACTTAAATCTCTGGGCTGTAGAGGGTGTTAATCATGGAGGATAAATGAGTAACAACCAATGAGAAATTCAGGAAGTCGCAGATGAGATATTGGTCTGCCTTTTCAAATACAGTTTACCACCCAGATGCTGTCTAAACAATGTCTTTCAGCATTCAGTACCTAGCATTAATGTAATTATGCATGCCAAGGTGGTTGTTAACACTATCAATACTACCTCTTCTTTCTATTGTGCAATCTGTCAGCCTGCCATAGCATTTAGGATAAGGGAGTTTGCAGCTTTATATCAAATCTTAGCCTAGTGTGCACACTATAAATTCAGTCAGCTCCTCTCAGGCATACTCTTTGAAATAACTACTTTTCAGTAAAAAAAAAGAAAAATCTCATTTCCCTAACGTAAGCTCCATCTTCTTCTTTTTCTTCTTTCTTCATCCTGAATATTTTTTAAACTGAGCCCTCCTCTGCAAAAGTTCTAACAGTAAGGATACATTCCCGACTGAATGTTAGAAATTTTCAGCCTTTGAAACTTCTTATTTCTGTTAATTTTTGTAGCGCTATGTGGATGGAGGAATCAGTGAC
>JANHGO010006725.1:0-20991 GCA_024606505.1 Aquila spilogaster
CAACACTGGCGTGCTTGCATAGCCCAACTGGGGATTCCACGACAGATCAAGACGGATAATGGTACAGCTTATACTGCGGAAGCAAAATTCTTCATGGTTAAATAGTAAATGATGAACATTCCCTCATAGCTGTAATATGTGCCGCAGCTTTAAATTATTAAATGTGCAGCAGCAGTGAGCAAAAGCCTCCTCCATAATAACATCTGGTGCACTGCTCTTGTAGAGTTTTAGGAACAAGTGGCATCTGTGCATCTGGCCACGTAGGCAGTGTGTACTTGGTGGCTCTGTTGCATCCCTGATGTGTCAAAAACTCAGTGCACAGAGATATAGAAGACTTAACTGCATGCTGCCATCTCACATCATACAGTTGTACCATTCAGCCTTCATCTGGATCACAGCTCCATTGCCTGTGACGAGCACTGTCTATGCTTGGCTAAGAGTCTAGCCAACAAGGAAGACATGACACAAAATGTCTGCAGCATATACAATATACCCTGAAACTCACTGGACTTCCCATCATGCTCTATCCTCAAAACTCCTTAACATAAAGCTTTATGAACCCCTTTAATATAGGACACCAGCGCCTTTTTGGAGATTAGGAGCCAGGAGTCTTCAGGCTGATCCAGTGCACTATCAGTCTCCAGTCCACCCAAAAACACTGCCTTCCTGACCTTGTGGTGCAGGAACACATGGAATGCTGCACTCAAGAAGTGATCATATATGCCAAAATCCTGACAAAGAGGGGGCATTGCCAGTGCTCATTTCAAGCACGAAGTAAAGTTGGTTTGGCTGCCCTGGCTGGTTAATACTTTCAGCTGGAGCTCCTGAGCTGCAGTGTATTTGTCTGGAGTTGGCGTTGATATGCAAAAAACTTGAAAATCTCCTTGATTCCAAACTTAGATCTGGAAGCTTTGTTATGGTTTTTATGTTCAGCTTAAAAGAAACTGAGGAAAGAGTGAGAAGCCATTTACTGCTACAGGACCCAAAATGCTAGGAGGTAAGGGAAAGGGGACAGGAGCTTTGAGTAAGTACTAATTCATTGTGCTCAGAGCAACTTCATTCACATGTGGCACAGAAAGAAGAGGAAATACTTACTGCTTACAGGCAGTAAGCATCCCTGCTACTTGTAGGGAACCTGAATTGCTTGAGGACGTGGGGGAAATCTTCTGAAGATTTCTTCAGATTTTTGAGACTTTTTAAAATCTAATGGTGTCGGGGCCCCTCCAGCTGCATTTGTTAATGTGCAGATAAGAGAAACACAACCTTGTATCATGGACTTTGTAAATTCAAGCATGAAAGTTGGACTAAGGAGGACTTAAAATGGCTATTAAATATTCTCATTATACCCACCTGTTCTGATCTCTGATCATGTTCTCTGTGCTTTTTGTTCTGTGATGCTAACAGTAAATCTGAAAGAATGGGCTACTGCTGCTTAGTGGTTGCTGCAAAGATTGGTGAATTATAATCTGCTGAGCATGGTGAAGACTTCTCTTGCTGTGAGTAGAATGGAAAGTAGTCAAGGTTTCTGTTACAGAGATGATCTGGATAACACGATCCCTGTAAAAAATTGCTGAAGATGTGAACCTCATCCTTGTGGTGACAAGCAAGCAGATGACTGCTCTCAGGCTCACTTATGTTTTTGGGCTCCCAGAGTGCTTCCCACAGCTGCTGAGACATGTGGGTGAAGACGGTGTCCTTCTGGTCAAACTGCCACCAGGACTCTGCATAGAGGCTCAGATAGGGCCATTGGTGTGGCTGGGGCTGGTAGGTCAGGATCCATCCTGGAGGCTGAGGTCGACTCCTCTGCTGCAGGAAGGGAAGGGCCTCTGGGCAGGCCAGCATATGGGCTGGGATGCCTGCAGTCAGACCCTGCAGCTGCTGGAGGTGAACTGGTCACTTACGTGTTACCTCAGACTCAAGTTAAGAAATTAGAAAGCCATACTAAGGATTAGTTGGTCTGAGCACTTCTGGCTAGAAAGCTTATCTAGAAAGTACAGAATATCTCCATTATTTTACTCACATTTCTGTGTGATAACTTCTTTTTTTGTGAGGCAAACTTATCCTGCTAAAGCATACTTTGTTTCGTAGGAAAAGTCCTCCCTCCTTCAACTGTTTCAGCATGTGTATCACTCACGGGAACTTCCCTCATTTGAGTGGAACCAGATTTGGTAACAACAATTCAGCAGCCAAGTGACACTGTCATGCACAGAAGCCCGGTTGAACAGCTGCATGCTGGGGCTCAAGCTCCTGAGCTGAAGGAAGTGAGGAAGCTGCAGAGATCAGGACCTGTTGCAGGCAGGCTATGGGGCCCCACAGTTGGGACCCACTCTCTTCTAGGGCCACTAAGAGCATCAGGACAGCAGGCTCCCAGTGAGGAGGTGGGATTAAAACCTGCTCTTGATGCTCATGGGCTGTAAGAGACACTGGTACTACTGATTTTAATAACTGCCCATTCTTAAGGGAGACTCAAAAAATTTTGCTTCCAAGGGTGATCTAAGCTGTGCACACAGAAAGTGCTTCCCTTTGCTATGCCTGCTAAGAGGTGCACCCATGTAATAAAGGAAACAGGTATAGGAGTTACTGAAAGAAATTGGGCACATTGTTAAGTGAGGACAGTCCATCTTGCCTCTTACCTTTTGCATTTCAGTTCATTTTAATTGTATTTGGCACTCAGTGCTTTGTATGCTTCTCCAGAGACTGGAGTGGATGTACTGACACACAATGGACAACAAAACCTGGAGCTAAAGGAGTGTGACAGGCAAATCCCAAAGGAGATGGAGAAAAATGGAAGTATTTTGTCATAAAACTAAAGCTTTGCATTGTTAATGACTCTGCCTTCTCTGGTGTGCCCAGTCCTAGTCTGTGTGGATGGATGGGTAAACCCAGACAATGGTGTGGGATTTTGGAATGTAGTACATGATGTAAATGACACAATTTTCAAAGATCCTTCTCATATTAATGCTAAATCATCCTCTTATGAAATAGTTCCCTCTTCTAAGCCATTGTAAAACGAGGCAAAACCAAGGAGGGCAGGAGCCCTGGGTAGCCTCCTGCCTGAACACACGGAGATGGGGAATCCCAAGCACCTCATTGGATGGATGGGAGGAGAGGGGATGGTGCAGTGATAACAAATAGTCTTAGTCTCTTGTAGGGCACATACTACAGCCCCAACCCTCCAAACAAACAAAGAAATGCCAAAACCCAAAGAGGACATCTAATAATTTTTAAGAACAGCTTTAGCACTTAATGGAAACAGTAGCACAAGCTCTGGTGGATTCAGAAAGACAGTATTAAGCATGTTTGTCTGTCTGCCCCAGAATCCACTGCTCCCTCCATGTTGACTTCGATTGTGTTAAAACCTGCATTTGTAAGGAAGACAGGCTAAGCATAAATTTTAGGCTCCTATTTTTGCTGTCAGTAAAGAGCTTTATGAGCTTTTATCACAGCCCTTACCTTTGCAGGAATGTCTGGCATTAGTTACAGCCTAAGTGGTACAGAAGAGGCACAGACATTTGTCTTCCTTATAGTGCAGATACCTTCCACTGGCTTCCTTTTCATGGGGTTTGGCAACTGATATGGTACATTAAAAAATCAGATGCTTTTTCTGAGGCCATCACATGTGGTAATTAAATCAAACATGCATAAGAGTTACATGGCGAGTTCGTCAACGCATTTGAAACCACTATGGTTCAAATACAGGGTGATGCTCATCAGTTCAGGCTGATCACTTCTTCCAAGTTTGTTCCAGTGCAGGCTTTTCAATTCTGCAATGATTTAGGTATTCTGGTGGCATTTAGGCATATGCTTTACACTAAGTATGTGAATAGATCTCACTCATTTCAGTGTAATACACATTCACTGAAAATGAAGCATATGGCTGCTCAGTTGCTTGTCTGCAGTCAGTTTTCCTGGGATGAAGCCCTAGGACAAGGAGAAAAGAACACGAAGGAGCCTTGAACAGGCTGAGCAGAACTCAGAGTTGAGGCAGACTGTTCCCCATAATGGGTGTTGGGTGCTGTCATTTTGCAGAAAGAGGATGAGTAGCACACAAGGCCCTGCAGTGATCTGGGCTGAGTCAGTTTCCCTCCGTTCCAGTGGGTGTGAGCTGAGCTCAGTGCTCCGGTGCTGGGTGTTAGAAGGGCTCCGGGTGACACTGAACGCAGCGGCACATTGCCTCCTGTCCTGTCTGGGTTTGTTAATGGTGACTTCAGTGTTAGCCTGGAAATACTGAGCAGTTGCTAAGTGGGCTATCAGGAACCTGACTGCAATGTAAAGGATACAAAGGCAAAAGCAAAAGCAACAACAAAACCACGAGACATTGGAAAGGTTCTTTCCTCTCCCTGTATAAATGTAACTGAGGTGAAATATTAGCTTTCAATACTGACTTAAAAGTATCTTGCTACTTCAGTGTGATGCTCTCAAAGTGAAACATGACTCCAGGGTAACAATGAGAGCTCCCGAACTTATTTAATACCTAAGCAATAGATCTGTATTTATTTTAAATACGAAGTAGGAAGCAAAAGTGCTTTCTTGAATGAAAGCCTACTTATATGATAAAAGTCATATCTATTTAAGAGAACACTAACAAAGGCTGAGCAAAATTCCTTCACTTTTCTGGAGCTATAGACATGAATTCCTTGCATTAGGAGTTAGGGTAGATGGAGTGACCATAGCCTGGAAACTGCAAACTGTTCCTAAGGACACGATGTGTGTGGTAGTAAGGCAGTACAAATGCCAAATCGGGACTCTCCACCAGAGGAAAATGGGAAAACAGCCTACGTGCATGATGAAATTCTGTTCCCCCGTCCTGGGACTGATCTTTCCTGGCTGCTATGTGTGATGTATGTCTGTGGGCCCCGAAATGTTTTTAGCACAGGGACATTAGGATGCCTTTGTAACCTGAATAACGCTGTTTTCATTCTCTTCTCTTTTGGGCTCCTTCCTGACTTTCTCAATTCTTGTGGATTTTCAGAACTTTTTTTTACTCTATGGCTAAGGAACAGACTCCATTTGGACCAGCCCCAGCTAACAGCTTTACTCCTCCCTCCTGATCTATGCCGACACATACTATGGCCAGCAGGCACAAAGCAGGGCCTCCTCTTCCTTTTAACCTTCTCCTACCTTTGGGAATATGTAGTTATTTATAATCCTACCAGGTGTTATAAGGAGGTTTCCTTGTGGCATGTGCTCCTCCTCCATCAATAACTTTGTATATAGAGCGTAGGATTGTACCCACAATCTGTACTGAGCACAAAGTCCTTATTTTCTTATTTCTTGATTTATCTCTGTGAAGTTGAGTAGCAGGCTCTAACTTCCCAATGCAGTAGCCCATGTGGTCAGCAGTCCAAGCAGCTTCATTTTCACTGTCACAGCACCAGTCCAGTTTCACCCAGCACTGAAACACAAGTAGGATATTCCCCTTCCCTTAACAGCATCATGTTCTCAGGCAAGAAGGGAAAAAAAAAACCAACAACCAATTCCTGGACTCACAAGCTACTTTTAATGCTTCTGTTGCATGACAGAGGATGGAAACAGATAGCAGTATGTGGCTGCAAGCATCTCATTTGTGCAGGGTTATGAAATCTGTTTATATACTGTTGACTGTCTGCATGTTCTTTGCATTTAATACAGATTTCTCAGTGCCGTGAGATAAATCTATGTTTTAAAATCAGCTTTTGAGTAAGGAGGCCAGTAGGAAATTGACTGATTGGTATATTAAGAGCAGCATCTGCATCTCACTGTTTCCCAGACTGTCTCCTCAGTTACCTATCGCTTGAGGGAACACTTCAGCATGCGGTATTATAATTCAAGTAATACATAAGGCAGCTCTTTAAAACATAAGCAGCAGAGAAGTGGCTATCTACTGATGGGCAAAACGTGTCAGTCATGCCTCTCAGATACTGGTAAATGTTGGGCTGAAGTCCAAAAATGCACAGAAGATGAAATCATAATTCACATTTTGCATATATGGTACAGTGATATAAGATGATTTGAGTTGTGTGTATTCCAGGGTGCACAATTCAAATCACTTAAGGCATGTGGTCTCTGTTAATGCTTTTTTTGAGAATTCATATCTTCTGGGATGTCACAGAGAAGTGCCACAAATACGTTTAAATCTTTTTTTTTTTTAATCCACACCTCAGTGCTGATTATATGGTAGTAAAAAAGCACACAGTAATTTAGCACAATTGAGTCTGTTTCTTCCCTTAGTCGATGCAACAGTACTAGCATAAAAGAACAGCAGATTGCCACAGCACTCCTCTGAATTGCATTTTCCTAAAAAAATTACAGAACTCGTATAGCAAAATTTAAGTTCATTTCCATGTGTATAAACCATGTTCTCTGGTAGGATTATCTTCATTATTTTAATGCCACAGCACCAGCTGTGAAGGACCAAAGAATGTGAAGGACCATAAGCAGAGAGGAGTGAGCAAAACTGAATATAAATTGCATGATAAAAGCTACTAAAACTCTATTAATCAAGATCATTCACCTATAGCAAATATATACTTATTAAAATGTATATATTGCTGATTCTCAGAGCACCGAAAGGAAGCATTTAAGAAAATCCAAGTGTTTTTCCATATTTTGCTGCTTCTGATGTGAGAACCCAGTGCATGTAGTCAAACTTGCTGAATAAATAACACAGAGATGCAGAAAAAGGGTCCTTGTAAATTCTAACACAACCAAAACCATATAATTGTGTGACCAAGTCTCACTCACTGGAGGCTACAAAAAGCAATTGTATATGATTTGGTTACCATTAAACTTGTAAATCTAGTTTTATGAATTCTGCAATGAGCTAGAATACAGTAGTCATATCAAACTGTCAACACAATTAACTAAATATTTGAAGATAACTCTTAAACTAAAATAATTGATCAAAACTTTATTAAGTTACAGATTTTCAGTTTAATTCTAAGATAGGTGAGATGGACTTATTCATAAGCTGAATTGACACTTACTGTGATGTAAATTTAAAAAAAAAAAAGCTCTGGCAGAATAACTTCAGTGTATTTCGTATCTTGTTGGCCTGAAGGCGCAATAGCACAGAAATCCATTTTAGGAAGCCCAGACAGTGACCTTTCCAGCATTCGTGAATGTACACCACTTTGGTAGCTAACTTCTGCAGTGAGGTTTAACCCTTGCTGATCCTCAGACACAGCAGCGCTCACCACACTCAAATGCCGGCACTTGGCACAGATAAGAAGACGGGCCAACTCTTTCTGCTGCCATTGAGCTGGGGAACTCAGGTTACTGGCTACTGGGTGAAGTTTGGCATAGAGACAGGACTGATCATTCTTGCCCCACTGTAAGCCCTTTCAGAAAGATGATGTATTTCAGCTTTCTTCTGTGAAAATGACTGAGATATGTCTCCTTGAATCCATCTGAATTACACTTGTTTGAATATTACAGAATTAATATTCTCTAGGTCAAGGCTATTTCACTGCCACAATCTGAACTTTCATCAAAATGAGTTATATCTGCAATTATAGAAACACATGACATATCACACCTTTTGTTCATACTTGTCTCTGAAGTCCCGGAAATGTCAAGATTTAGTCCATTCTTGCATATTATTATTTCACCCTGAATTCCAGCATACCTCATAATGTAGTAACACCACTCTACTGGATGGTATGCCACTCCTTTGCACATTTCCCTTGCACCCCTTGCATTTTTGTTACAGAGTGTTACAAACTGTTTTACTAGATGTCAAGATATGTACTTCCTGAAGTAAAAAGCTTATTACATTCTGTTGCTTAAAAATCTTAATGTTAAAGGAAAACATGTAGGTATAGCTGTGATTTGGTCAAACTGGCACATGAAACATCCCACGACAAACAGCTGTGTCTCACCATACCCCTTCAGCATGCTGCAATACACTTTGTCTGTTGTTTCACTTTAACCACTGAAACTCATGATCAGTAAGACGAAGCATTTGAAACTTGCTCTTCAAAGCAGCTCTTAGAAGGGTTGTCTTAGGTGTAGCTGACTTCTTTCAACTATTAACAAAATGATTACAATGTGACAAAATAATCAAAAAATAATTGCCAGTTTGGATCAAATTCAGAACAAATAATGTTTGGCAGGCTAGAATATTTTTGGGGGTGATTTCACATAGAAACAATGCCTTCCAGCAACCCAAAGGGCAGCTTCAAGTATCTCAATCAGTTGATCTGTGCAGCTTTTACATTTCTTTTATGGTGATGACAACCACGACTCTGTCATTGCTGTGAGTCCTGGGCTCATTTTGAGGTATACATGTCCAACCCATTGATTTTATGCTTTTGTTGCCCTCTTTTTTTCCAAGTTTTAATAAAAATACATTTAAAAAAAGAAATTTTGTTACTTATATGCATTAACTATATTATATATTTTATATGCAGCCCAAGACAATTCCACTCCACAATCCGTGTTTTAAGATATTGCTGTCAATACAGAAGAAATGAATTCATATTCTTTATTTAAATGCCTTCTCCCTTACAAAGGGAGATTATTCTATTACTTATATCTTGCATGCATCTTTATATGCTTAGTCCTTACTGTTCTAAGAGTTGTGATGTCTGTCTGTACTGCATTTTCTAGACAATGTAAATTAAACATAAAATCCATTTCGGTAATGGAGCCAGTCTGTTTGTTTAGGGATGGATTGTATTTTTCTTGGTTGACACAGGGACCACATAGTTACCATTGCTGTTAAGCCCTGAAGCAAAAAAAAACATGTAGATCACAGGAGTGCCAGAGGGTGCGTACCCCTACCTATCCCAGCAATGAATGCACTCATTCCTTTTTTTATGCTCACATCTTCAGACTCTTCACCACAGTCCTGTTTCAACACTCTCTGCCCAGAGTTCACACTCAGCAAGCTACCACTTTGTACCTCAGAATATTCTTGTCTACTACTGCTCAGAGTCCCTGAGGCCTCCTCCTTCGTGGCCCACTGCTGTCATACATACTATTCCCCTCTGGACACTTGTGTTATTCCTAACTCAGCCAGTAATTTGAACATTAGAATATATGTAACAGGCTTAGCAGAGTGTAGGATGCCTGCCATTGCAATACATCTTTTGCAGGAGGAAGCGGAAGGGAAAAGCTGCAAAGATATCTCTCATTGCTAACTTCCACTGGAAGTACTAAAAACTTATCAACTGTGTGAAACCTATAAGGCTTTTGGAGAAATTTTCAGCATACTACAATCAGTCAGGACATACATGAGGTCTACATTTCCTCTAAGCCCAGATCCATGCCTGATGCAGCTGGATTTTATTTCTGTAGCAGTCTTGACAATGAGAATCTAAAAATTAAGAACTCTGACGTATCAGATTCTGAATTGTGCTGGACTAGTGTAGAGATCAACACTTCCTTTTGAATTATGGCAGTGTTTTGATCAAGACACATTCAGTGTCGTAACTTGATTCATATACAATCGATATGGGCATTACACCATTTTTACTTTGATGTTTTCAGAATGAAAGAGAATTCAGAGGAGGCAATGTCTTGATAGATGTAAACAAATAAGAGATATCAGCAGAATACATATTGACAGAAAGGCAGGTTTTAGCAGCTTCATTAATTTCATAGAGAAAACAATTACTGTGTTCTCAAAGTTTGAAATCAGCTGAAATGTCTTGAGATGAAAACTGTTTTTACTCATAGCTCAGAAAATTCTTCTTGATAAAGTATTATCACACATCTTTTCTTTCAAATCTTATCTTCTTTAGTGAATACAAACACAGCTCCTATCTCTGCCCTAGCTCAGTGATACTAACCTTCTCTCTTCCAGTCAGTCCTTTTTGTATGAAACTAAAATTCACAGCCTCACTCTCACATCCATCTTTATAGAATAAACATCATGTTGAACTAAAAGGGTCTAAACTAGAGTTCTTAAACTTCATGATCTCTCTCTTTCTTCTATTTCTGTGGGCAACATCTTCTTCCTGCAGGTCACTAGTAACCCAGGCACAGTCTTGGATCTCATTACTCTGAAATTATACCCAGAAATTATTCAGTAAATGATTTTCATATACATAGCCTATCACCACATACATGTTCTCACTCTTCAATGGGAAATGTTGCCTGCATCTGCAATCAGTTCATGGCGTCAAACAACATTGTCCTTCCAATCAATGCTTTTGTACTGGGAGCATATCGTAGTAAATATTGGTAGAGTTATCTCTTTCTAGTCCCCGCTTAACACTTTTTGCTATGCTACATACCAAATAAGAGGAAAAAATTGCAGTAATTAGGCTTCTGCTATGCTATGATTACAGCTTCTTGGGGGAAGGTGGGAAGAGCCAGCAAAGCTACCCAGTTGACTGTGATCTTCTTGCATGAAGCTGTATTCTAAGGAATAAGCAACTGCCAAACCTACAAATGGGGAAGCAGACAGAGGCCTAAAGGTGGAATCACATATTCAGCATACAATGTCATTGAAATACTGTGTGTGGTTTCAGAACTGATTTTTAAATACCAGTCAGAAAAGAGGAGAAAAAACATCTATAAGTGCATAAAGTCTCAATGGCAGCACAGATTTGTCTTTACATAAAAGATAAGTTGCATAGGTTAAGTGCTAGAATGCTTTGCAAAAAACTACAACTGTTATAAATATTGACAATTAGCTGAAAAAATGAAGAAGAAAGAAGTCAGTTCTAAATGGTGATTTACTGCTACCCAAAGGGTACTATACGGTAAAAAATCCTTATCTATCATGTTAGCATAACATTATCCCCAATTCATGTATTATTTATTGTAGTTGAAAGAAACCACATCCTAGTGATAAATATCATGAAAGATCTACTACCTAAATCTATGTTGCATTTCTTTCTTTGATTTACCACTTACCAAACAGAGATCTTTTCATTAATATAGTAAATTAGAAATGGGAGATTATTACATAATTGCTGTTAGTCTTACTGGTTAATCACTTTCATTCAACAAGTAAATTATTTCAGCTCAGTACAAACAGCAAATCAATTTTTGCCTACTGCCATTAACACTAATCAATAATTAATTAAGATTATTAAAAATTGTTAGCACAGCATTTTTCTGCTCTGCACTTAGTTAAATGCCAAATTTATTTTCCTGAGAGGTTGACATGAGACTGAGAAACCTGTATGTCCATGGAAAATAAGCTGAAGAAACAGCTCAAGCTGAGAAGGAGATAGGATTTCTTATTAGTCTCAGTAAGCAGTCTATCTGTCAGGGTAACATTTAGCTGTTTTTTTACTATTATAGATTAAAATTCTGATATTAAAGTTTAGTCTACAAATGCGATGACTCAGTTGCTGATTCCTCCTGCAGTGTAGATCTTTATTTGGTTTTCTATTTAAAGATTAAAATCATTTTCAATTCTACAAGAATGTGTTGGGATCTGCCTCATAACTTACTGGAAACAAGCAAAAAAAAAAAAAAAAAAGAAAGAAAGAAAGAGCCCACCAGCAAAAAACTCCAAAACAAACAAACCAAAACAGGAAAGAAATTGAGCATGATAGAGCTATAACTACAAAATAGTAACAGATTCACAATGAATGGTTCAGCAGTTACACACCCCATTTCAGGAACCAAAATCTCTCCCAGCAGATTATACTCCTTGCTGATGTTAATCCTGCATCACAGACTATGTCATGGTAGAAGAAAACACTTTATGACTTGCAGAGGCCTTACAAGTCTGCAGAAATTGCCTCCTAGTGTCACATCCTTCTGCAGAATGCTCCCTAACTGCTGCAAGCCAGTGCAGTTACTAGTCTCTGCTCAACAGTGCCGCAGGGTATGGGCAAAGATAAATGCAGTGTATTTCTCAGCACTATGGAAAGTTTAATATAAAAGGAAACAAAGTTTCCTTTAACTTACACTGGGATCTAGAAAGCTCCAGAATAAACCTAAAATTGAGGGAAAGTTCTAATACTGGAATTAACTATGGAATTAATCAAAGAATAAAGGGGTCTGTAACAAAGCCCTTGCGTAAACCACCCACAGTGGTACACTAGTTAAAAGCTCATTTCATTCCATGAAGCCGTGCTGCCCTGACCTAGCCCCAGCACAGTAAAGTGTTACTGTGGATTTGAGCAGTAAGAACGTGATGTCATAGTTTTGGTTCAGATGACCTAAGAAACATCATGATGACAGATTTTGCACATCAGAAATGCATACCGAGTAACATTAGCCATTAGCTACTCTCCCAGCCATGACTCACACATTCTGTTTTTCGTTAATTTCTTGTTAATCCAAGTGTCTGCCCTTGCTGTTGGTGCATAGAATAGTCACATCTTTCTCCATGTCTCATCTTAGAAATGGAGAATGTTAATTTCTTTCTGAAGTAAAATATTTTTAACAAGGTTGTTTTTTAGAATTCATTCAGCTTATCTCCAGGCACTAAGGTAAGTAAATCAAGAATTCCCAGCTAGGACTACCTTCAACTAGAAGCGATATAACTTTGGTATAGCTTTCAGAACCTGAGTACGTAATAATACATAAAAGGTTCTGATTAAGCATGTGACAAGACATCAATTTCCTTTGGCCCTCTTGCTTTATAAAGATTGTAATGAAACTTATAAAAACTCAGCAATTTTGTATGCAAAAATGATATGCTCTTAGTAAAGCATTCTCCATGAGTATGTACATTGCTGCAAGCTGCTACATACTTCTGTAAAGGAATACATATATTAATTAATACACTAATTTATTTGGAGAGGTTGGTGCTAAGTCAACATTTTCCCAGAAAAATAAATTGGAAAACAAACATTTTTTGAACAGAGAATTAATGAAAATGTAACTTTAAAGTAAAACCAGTGAATTGATTTTTCTCAGTGGCAGTTTGAAGAAACACATTTATTTACTCTCATTCTTCTTCAACAGATTGTCCCCCCCAGGACCTGGAGTCTAAGTAAACAATTATGACATTATGCAACTGATTTCTGCCTGAGCAACCAGCTGAAATTTCAGCAGTATTTGGCTATGATGATACATGTATCAAATCTCTTTTGGTGATCTGAAACTCTAGATGGTTCATCATATATTTCTGCCTGCAAAATACTTTCCCTTAGATACTATGGGAGTATTTCATCCATAGAATTACTGTTTTTCATATTAATGAGTTATAAATGAGAGCTTAATTACTGCTAATTGCTTGAAAATCCACTGTCGGTGATTATAATCACTAACGATTAGATTGTTAAGCATTCATCTTTGTCTATCTTTAGCAAACTTAATGAGAAATTATGGATCAGATCCTCAGCCATACCAGTGCAAGAGAACCTCTACTGTCTATGAGCACAGCCATGTCACCATTAGCATTATCCCCTGGCACAGACATGGTGCCTGTTGTGCCTGTCCACCACAGAGTTGTACACAGGATGAGATGTGAAGGAAATAGTTTGCATCCTTGTAATCCACGGCCCAAAAAGTTGTCTCCAGGGACTATTTCTCTGGGTGTAACTCAAAGCTCTTTGGTCCAAATTTTCTATTACAGGCTGTGTAGCATAACAACACCTCATCTTCCTAGTTTCAATATCAGGAGAATGAGGAGGTGAGCTGATTCCTTGAAGGTGCCTAATAACTTGTAGTTACAAATGGGATGTGAGCTTATGCATAAATTTATCTACCTTTGTATAATTTCATTTCAGGAAATAATAATTGTTAAGCTTCTGGTGGGTATTTAAAATGTACTCAAACTGCTTCATTAGGTACTTGGCCATGTTGGTGCAGCTGGTGCACACAGCCACTTTCCCTAGAATGCCTTACAGCAGAGTAGGTGTGCTTCAGCCAGACCAAAGTTATTTGGTCCAACATACTTCTGTTGTTTATACATTCATTAAAGATGTGTTTAAATTATTCACTTTTTTAAATAACACACGTGTAAATCTATAGTACATGAAATGGCAGGTTTCCATCTGGTGAGAAACTAAGGAGTTTGCTTTTACTAGTGTATTTTACTGAAGTTAATGATCCTTCTTATTGCAGCATTGCACTTACGAGACAACTCCGATGCTGTTTAAAACAGTGAAAAGTATCATTTCAGGGGCATTTCTGTATTTGGCAAGACTTCTACAAATTCTGATGGCAACTAATTAATATCTGTTTCATTTTTGTGATACTTGTTCCTATGAATGAAGGAAACTTCAGTCACAGAAAGCTTTCTGCTCCAACAAACAAGGTTCATAACCTCTTTCTTAAGTAACTGAGAATGCAACTCAGTATCAGTTCGTTTTCTCACTCACAATATTGGGATAGATGTTTGAGAATTTCTTATTATTAGTGGTTATAAACTATCTGATAATTTCTGTACTGACCCTTTAAATTAAGCAGCTCTTCTCCTCTCTTTGATATCTGTTCTTCATCAAAGTTCAAATCCCATCCGTCTTCAGGATGTGTCAGATATTCTTCAGCAGATTAAACTAAAATCACTTTAGAAGCTATTGTAGATGTCTTTTCTCTTTCATTATTTAAGCTTTGTTTCTGTACCCCGGTGTGTACAATAAATCGCTTGAGATCCCTTCATCCACCTCAAAGAAAAATCACCCAGTTTATATTTTAAATAGTCTCTATCTGGGAATTTAAGTCAAATGGATGATTTGTGTTGAAGAGGATGATAACACTGTCCTAGCAAAGCAGGGAACGTACGGTTACAGTAATTCCTTATACCACTTTAACTATCCTTTCAAGTGAATGTCTTTCCAGGGCAATAATTTCTTATCTTCCTGCTTTTTATGGGAGCCCTTTTCTGCACCTCTATCAGCTTGAAATGACTTTTCTGAATAGGAAGAGACTGCTAAGTAATAATCCAGATACAGTCTCAATGGCATAATGCACAACAGCATTACTGGTAAAATATATCCTGGAAAGACTGAGAGAAATGAAGAAGAAAATTCTGCACATCGTTAACACTCATAATATTGTATTACACAGAGCCTACACAGAATATGTATATGTTCTAGATGCAGTTCTATGTATTTACATGTTAAAGAAACTAATCCTATAATTCATATGTTTATAAGTTCAACGAACAAGGAATCCCAGTGATTTGAATGAAATCATCGAATATTCTATTCTTAAAAAAAGATTTTTGTTGAACCAGAGCTATGGTATGAAAATTTACAGTAAAATTAACTACTACTTGTACTGAAAATCAGGTTGATACACAAAAAAAGTAATAATGTAAAACATCTGACCATGAACATAATGAGAAAAGACTATTTTCTGCTGTTATATATAAGTTTCAAATCTCAGCTTACTGTTTGCTTTCTCTTTTAGATGAAAGCAACTCATTGCCAGAATGAGATAAAAAAAACAACATGGCATTTTAGTATAAACTAAGAAAATATTTAAAGCTGTACAGAAATGCATGTTCAGTGACAACATCAGTAAAAAATGTAGTCAGTCAAAGATGTACACTGAAACAAATTATGCCACAGATAACCAGCCAGGTACTAATGCATGAATCCTATCTCCAGCAGCTGCTACTTACAAGTTTTGACCTTCTAAATGAAAAGTATAAAGTATCATGCTTACTAAGTCAAAGCAGGGATATATGGGTGCTGATAGGCCTGAAAAACTGGACAGAACTGTTCAATCATCTTCTGTAATAGTTTTTTATCTGCACATATACAAGTCCGGGATTCTATATTACTTTTTACAGGTCACTCCTGCAAAAACCAAGCATTATAGTCTCACAGTTTCAATCAACATAGATATTCTTAATCATCTTAAATTGTTAAAAAAAAAGGGATGTATTTTTATTTACTACCTTGTGATAATAATGGTACCACTTTGGATCAATAAACAGTGTTACTACTGGGTATTTTGTCTGAAATCTAGATTAGAAGCTAAATGAGACAGTAGTGGTGGTCCCACTCAGTTAACAACTAGGGTTTTGGAAGCGAGGCTATTCGAAAGTAATTGTGTTTTGCTTTGGGTTAATTTCAGCTGGACTTGTTCCCTGGGCTACCTCACTGCATAACCACCCAAATCCTAGGAAAATAAAATGAGTGTAATCAGTGATGGAACAGCGAGAATGAGACTCTCCACTTTGAAGCAATATGGATTTACGAGTGCTGAAGTGACCCAGGGAGGGACTGCAGCCTGAGCCATTAGTGCCTCCAGAGCGTGAGCGTCCAACCTTTGGCTTGCCTGGGCTGCACTGAGTGAAGAGGAATTGTCTTGTGCTGCATATACGTAGGTCTCTCCTAAAGTGTCTCCTATTTATTTCTACAGAAACAACAACAGATGCAAAGAATGCAATAGCACTGTTTGATTGAGTAAATCCTCAGCTACAAAACACTGCTTTTCCACAGTCACCACTGTTAGCTATACATTTTCGCCAGTGATGAACAAGAACCTGCGTGCTGTGTCGTTACAGAGGGAGGTGTCAGGCTCTACCCATTGGGAACTGATGACAGAACATGGTGGAATGGCACAAAGCCGTGCTGGGGAGGCCGAGTGGACAATAGGAAAAGTTTCTGTGCCGTGACAGCAGCCACAGGCTTCCTACTGAGGAGGCTGATGCCCCATATTTGTCAGTGTTCAGGAGGCACTTGGATAACGTCCTCATTAATAAGCTTTAACTAGCTTCAGGGCTAGCCCTGAAGAGGCAATTGGACTTGATGATGATTGAAGCTCCCTTCCAACTGAGCTATTCCATTCCACCCCGGTGTCAGAAAGCTCCCCACATAAACTCCACACAACCTCCACCTCTTCCCGCGCTGAGAGCAGCGAGCTTCACGTCTCTAGGGCGCATGCGTGCAGGCTCCGCGCCTGCGCACTGCACGAGGAAAGGGGGACCGGTTGCGCGGTGCGCATGTGCAGAAGACGGGCGCGGGAGCCGGCTGGCCAGCGGCGGCTGGGCGGCGTGGGCGCGGGAGTACAGCGGAGTGAGCTGATGGTTGAACTGCCGCGGGAAGCGGGCGGCCGGGGAGCGAGGTGAGGGTCAGCCTGCCCCTGCGGCCAGGCGGGAGCGGGGGTGAGCGCCCGCCGCGGGGCGGTGAGGTGAGGCGAGGACATGGCGCCGGGAAGCGCGGGGTCCCCGCCGCGTCCTGTCCCGAGCTGCCCTCTGGGCCCAGGCTCCGCCTTCAGCCCTCCAGGCGCAGGGGTGTCGCGGTGGGCGGGGGCGTCTCTGTGAGCCGCTGTCCTGTGGGGCGGGGACGGCCCGAGGGCAGGGGGGAGCAGGGCTGCGAGCCTCGTCTGGATTCGGTCAGTTTCCGTGATAAAGTATAGAAAGACGTGAAGGGGTAGGTTCTGGGAGCAGAGAGCTGACAGGCATCCTCCCAGAGTGTCAGATCCTGCCGTGCCGTCTGACTTGAGTGGTGCTTTCTTCAACTTCACCAGGCTCACCTTGAACGTTAAGTGCTCCTGGTCTGGTTGGAGCTGCACATACAGCCTCCAACACCGGTTCAGGAGCATCCTTAGTTCGAGCTTGGACTGATGATGCTAGCATTTTGCCAGCATTGCCATTTAGTCTAAACTAATTATTTCTTGAGAACTTTGTGCCAAGTGCCCTTCCTCATGTGGACTCTAGAATGAGATCCTGTTGAAGAACTAGACACCTGTATATAGCCAGTAGAGGTGCAGGTTTTTCATTCACTGGCTTAAATGTGTTTGCGGTAAGGTAACGTGATTGAGAAGCATCTTCGTGGGCTGGCAGATAGGATGTGATCAGCAAATTTGGAGCTCTTGTGGATCTCAAATGGCTTCAGATGTGCTCAGCCCTGGGGAGCACAGTCACTGCAGAGCAGCCCTTACATTCACACCACATGCCTTTTAGCCTTTTCCAAAACTTTGTCTTTGCTTGTCCCATGCTGTGGAAGCTAAATATTTTCCTTCTGTCTTTTGATAGTTACTTCTAGTTCATTTGCAGTGAGAGAAACTTAAAACTATTCTATTTTAAATACCTTCATTCAATTTTGAAGACACTTCAATTGGTGCAGGAGACAAGTAGGCAGACCTTTTCAAAGCTGATTTGATGGAATGGGCCAAGGCTAGGTGAAAGGGTGTTGGTATGCAAAAAAAATAAAAATAAAAACGCCTGATATATACGACCATGCATTTTTTTTCTATAGCTGCATTACTTGAGTTTCTCATACTTGCAGTTATTGACTTCTCTGTTTTTCAGGTTGATTCAGATGTAGCTTTTTGAGTCGTCATTGTTAGGTGTGATGTGCTTACTTAAAAAAAAAAGTGTAATTTGAAATGCTGAGACATTCAAAATACTGAAGGCAAAGTGTAAAAAAAAAGGAAAAAAGTTTCAAATGTATGTATGTATAGTGTCCAGCAACAGAACAAAGGCTAACACGCACAAACTGGAACACAGGAAGTTCCATATGAATGTGACGAAGAACTTCTTTGCTTATGTAGTATCTTTACAGCAGTTTTAGAAGGTGCAGGAGAGCAGAGTTGTTTTGCTGTGTTTTGTAACTAAAATGCAGCCTTTCCAGCAAATGGACAGTCAAACCTTCAGTATTTCCTGACTTGTCCTTGTCTAAAAGAGTGTCATTGATGTTGCAGCTTTACCTTGACCTGAGTGGTCTGGTAATTGAGCTTCTACTATTTTTGATCAGTATTTGTGGACTTTATCATCAGATGAATTTTCTTTGTATGTTACTGCTGCTTTAAGTTTGGTTTGCTTTGCTTTCCTGTTAACATTGGAAGAGCTATTATTTTATCATCCTTATCTTTCTTTATGCCCTGCCTGTTCTCTGTTACTTGCAGATCCTGACTTATTGGCTGTCCAGAGAGATGATCACCTGTGACTAATCTGCTTTTCTCGTTTTATTATCTTGCTACTTTTAAATGTGTATGAAGACAGACCAAAATATGTGTTTCTCTGGTTAGTTAAATGTGGCAATTCTTTATTATACTCATTTGCTGGTATATTGCATACCTTTCCATTTTTATTTAATATTTTGCAATCTACCTTGTGTGAAAATGGCCATATAATGCCTTACGTAGTAAAACCCAATTTTGATGAGGTCTTTCAGCCCTGCATAGTATGTAGGCTGCTCCAAAAGTAATGCATCCTATTTGTTTCTGTGAAAACTGCAACAGATACAAAGAGCACAATAACACTGCTTGATAGAGTGAATTCTCAGCTACAAAGCACTATGTCTTCAACACAGTCACCACCATTAGCTATGCATTTTGCCAGCAGTGAACAAGAGCCTGCATGCCATGCTCGTAAAAATCTGCAGCAGCGGAGATGACTGCTGTTTCGCTGCTACTGTGACGGCATTGTTGCTAGGAAAATTTTGCCCACATGGTCCAGCTTCCATTGTGCTAACACCCATGGTTTGGTCTTTGTAGACATTCAGCAAGTGTCAGTGAATGTCAAGAGGTTAATTTTTTTCCACATAAAGGAATTCATTGACACACCTTTGTTTCATCTGCGCTTCAACATCAGACACCATTTTGTCATACTGCCCTTCTGTTGCCGTCTGTCACACAGCAGCAAAATGTGATGGGATATTGGTGGGAAGGTTCAGCCTCTACTACCATACCACCACCATCCGCCTCTGATGTTATGGGCCAACAAATGAAATAGGAGGCATTTCTTTTGGAGTAGCCGTCTTCATATTGTCCTGAATTAGATGAACTAGATATTGTCTGTTTAGATGTAGTATAAATTCCTGCTTATTATTCTCCTTTATGGTATATGACAGCAAATCATAATTAAAACTTTGTATTTTCCAGATCACTTTATTTCTCATCTCCACACCTCAGGAAGGACATTCATGTTTAGGATCCTCACTACAGGAACATCAAAATGCCTAATCTCGAACATCCAGCTTATCCACCAGCTACTCTTCTTTGCTTGGAAAATTTAGTACCTTGTCGAGAATCCCAAGTCTCCATGTTGCTGTCAATATTTGGAGAGGTAGTGCTTGTTATATTTTGAATTTGAGTGGAACAATGATGTTTTGTTATCTCAGAGTAAAAGCAGAGTTTTTGTGATATTATGATGATGATGAATGTAGTTTGAGTACATCTTGTTTCTTTAGTTACACATCTTTAACACCTGTGTTTGACTTGTAGGTTCCAGTAAGTTTGAAGGTTGAAAACTTCATTTATAGCTGAAAGGAACCAGGAAAGCTTACAACTGGTAGTGCCTTACTGTCTCTGAAGTCTTGTTTCTCCATTATATTTCCTGGTATTAACTTTGTTACAAAAATGGAACAAAGTCTGTCTTTTTCCCTGGTCTTAAGTTCTGGGGTACTTTTTTTTAAGTGGCAGTATAGAAATTATTTGCAACTGTTATATCTGCATGTCTGAATTTTAGGTACGTGATTCTTGGTATTTCTGTTGCTTTCCATAAGATTTTGTAGTGCTAATGAAAAGCATCTTGTGTTTGTAGAGGTTATGACAATGTAAAGGTTCACAGTTTACCCTTGCCAGAATCTTGTTTGTTATTTAATCAGTTTGAATTAAGGGCCTACTGTTTTTCTTCTCACTTGCTCCTCTTTAAATTTTCTTTCATGAAAAACATTTCCTCACATTAGAGCAGTTTCACAGGTAGCTTTATGTGACATTTGATTCTTCGGACTTATTCTCTTAGCATTTCAGTGATCGTGGTATCAACATGATCAAGTTTTGTTTCATGTTAATTGGCATACTTTATACTTAACACCTCAGTTTTGAAGATAACTTTTTTTTTTGTGGGAAAACTTCATTGATAAATCCTCTGTTGAAAACAAACAAACAAAAAAAGCAACAGAACAAAGCAGAAGAGGTATCAAAATAACAACAATTTTTTTTTTAAACTTGTTTTTCTCCCTAGCGTCAGCAGTTAAGTTTTCCATCCATCTTTATCTATGGACATACGTCTAGTGGAAAGACCTATGTGATGAAGACTCTTCTAAACACATTACAGGTATGTTTGTTTACATTTGATACTAAATGTAGAACTTTGTAATGGAGGAGTGATAAAAACATAATCCCTCAGCTGTGCGTCTGCCTTCCCAGAATGGTTTGTTTCCTCAGCCATTTCTGCCTTCCTGATTCCCC
>JANHGO010006726.1:0-20990 GCA_024606505.1 Aquila spilogaster
TGCGTCTTTCTTGTGCTGGGGGCCCCAGGCCTGGACACAGTACTCCAGATGGGGCCTCACAAGAGCTGAGTAGAGGGGGATGATCACCTCCCTCTTCCTGCTGGCCACCCCTTTTTTAATGCAGCCCAGAATATAGTTGGCCTTCC
Source organism: Aquila spilogaster (assembly GCA_024606505.1). NCBI lineage: Eukaryota > Metazoa > Chordata > Aves > Accipitriformes > Accipitridae > Aquila > Aquila spilogaster. The sequence continues at coordinate 147 of JANHGO010006726.1, forward strand.
AGGCTGCAAGCGTGCACTACGGGCTCACGTCCAGCTTCTCATCCACCAGGACCCCCAAGTTCTTCTCCACAGGGCTGCTCTCCAGGAGTTCTTCCCCCAGTCTGTGTAAATACCTGGGTTTGCTCCGGCCCAAATGCAACACCTTATAAGTACCAAGTAAGCAACACCTTGAAAGCATCAGTAACTCTGTGTTCTCCTGCTGAGTGTGATTCTGTGTGGTGTGGATCCTCCCACTACCTTTGAGTGGTGTACATGGGAACAAACAGATGTTCTTCATAAGTGTTGAAGGGTTTCTGAGTGCAGTTCTGTGTTTCTGTGGTATGTCTTTAAACTTCATGGGAGATCTCATAAAGGTGAACTGACCCTAGTGGGAGAAGTACTGATAGAAAATATTGCTAAAAGGCCTGCTAAAACATTGACAAATGAAAAAATGCTTCCAATCTGTGAAGTGCTAGCCTGGGAATCAGGAGCATCCTTCAGAAACACAGCTGGACTCCTGAGTTGCAGGTAAGTACCTAGTAACTGGTGACATCCTAAAGATATCAATTACAAGGTCAAAAACTGGCAACTATAACAGGAACTCATCATCTCAAGAGGAGAAAATATTCTAGGAATACTGAAGTTTTGTCTAAGAGATTAAGGAAACATATTATCTTTATTTTCATCTGCCTGACTCCAAGTTCCATGGCACAGTGTGAATTTGTTCATTATTAATTTGGTTCCACACCTGGGCTCTCTTTTTGGAGTCTGTCTCTTCTAAGATTGTTTTTCTTAATTAGACTCCTTGAGGTATTTTTGACTGTATCACACACTTGGGATCTGTTTGACACAATTGGTAGTGGTAATTTTAAGAAATAAATAAGTATATACACACATGTGTGTGTGTACATAATCAGTCACAATTACAGTCGTGATATGTACAAATTATCATAGTTCTGTGCTGTCTGTGCTCCACCCATAACCCCGCCATTAGTCTATGAGGCTACTTGTGCGCACTGCTTCTGGCTGGGATAGGGTAAGTTTTGTTCGCAATAGCATACGTAGTGCTGTTTTGGATGTGTGGTGAAATCACTGTTGATAGCACAACAATATTTTAGTTGCTGCTAAATAGTGTTTACACAGAATTAAGGTATTTTCTGTTTCTCATACTGCCCAGAGCAGGCTGGCTATGCACAAGAAGATGGGACATGACAGCCAGGACAGCTTACCCAAAATGACCAAAGGGATATTCCAAACTGTATGACATTATTTTCTGCAATGAAACTCTTGGAAAGGAGGAGTGGAATGTTTGAACTTACAGTGTTTGACTTCTCAAGTGACTGGTATGCATAATGAAGCCCTGCTTTCCTGGAGATGGCTACACATCTGCCTGCCAGTTTCAAGTAGTGAATTAATTCCTCATTTTGCTTTGGATAAAAAAGCTCATGGATAGCTTTTACTTTATGTATTAATCTCTCTTTTTCTCATTTTTTTTTGGTAACTTTTGCCCTCCCAGTTCTCTTTCCATCCTGGTGAGACAGGAGTGAGCTGGTGACTGTGTGGTGCTTAGCTGCCTACAAGGGTAAAAGCACAACCGTCCTTTTGGCATGGAGTATGGGTCTTGAAGTGTTTGAGATGATAGTGGCAGATTTGACTGGAGAGTGCTAAACCAAATATATAACTGTTACAGCTGTTTAGCTACTAATTGACACGCTCCTGAGCTTGACATAAAGCTTGTTTGTTGTATGGTATATTAGAGTCTAGTGCTTGTCAGTGAATGCGCTTTGCCTTTATTGTTTGCTATGCACCTTATTATTTTAATTTGCTGTGCCTGGGAACATTCTAATTATAACAATGGCCGTGCATCCTGAATGGCAGATGGCTAAGGCATTGCTTCTCTTCCTTGCTCCTGTACTAGACAGGCTAGAACTCCAGTGTGAACTTGAGACAAAGGGAATATGACCTGTGGCTGAGCCCATATGGGAGCACGTGCATCTCAAAGTGTCTGTGACTGTGGATATGTCCATTCTGGAGCAGGTACAGTTTGCATCATCTGCAGTCACAGATAAAGCCATGCTGGAACAACATGAAGTGTCTATGACTGTGAATAAGTCCACGTCTTAGCAGATATATCTCTGAAAGGACTGTGACTTATAGAAAAGGCCAAGACAGATCAGTCACACCTTGAAGCAACTGTGGCTGAACCCATGCTACAGCATGTATACCTCTGAAGAGTCTGTGGCCCATGAATAAGTCCATGCCAAAGCAAGTATACTTCAAAGAGTCTGTGGCCATGGATAAGTTCATGACAGAGTAGGTAGATCTCTGAAAGAACTGTGGCTCATGGATAAGTCTATGTCAAAGCACATACACATCTACAGGGTCATGTCCTGTGGACAAGCCCACAAAGAGCAGGGGAAAGGGGAGAATTTCATCACAGTGTTAAACTCTATGGCCTGATCCAAAGAGACAATGTGTGGAGGTTGTAATGAGTATACATTTAAACTGTTGTAACTCATTATTTGAGTTGCATGTTATAGGAAATACTAGAGCAGGAAGCTCTCAAACCAACAGAGGACAAACCTCACAAGAAGCTGTGCAAATGCAACATTGACCTAACCTGAACTGGCTTTGGAGTTCAGTAACTCCATGCAATACTCTCCCGTTCTGAATGATCACCAAGAAACAGAACCCAAGTTGTGGACTAAATGAACTTAGTAGACATTTTATGGACATTTTACAAATGTAGCCCATAATCTAAAGGAATGACATCTGAATTTATACCAAAGGATGGGGAGTGGGTGGAGAGTGATTAATGAGGATATGCTGGGTAGTGTGGGTCCTGAGCATGACTTAAATGTTACAGAATATTGTACTTGTTTGTGTTGGTATATTGTACTGGTTTTGTCTGGGATAGAGTTAATTTTCTTCTTTAGTGGCTAGTATGGATTTAGGATTAGAGTTATGTTGATAACACACCAATGTTTTTGTTGCTGATCAGTGCTTATACTAAGTCAAGGACTTTTCAGCTTCTTATGCTGCCCTGCCAGCAAAGAACCTGGGGGGTCACAAGGAGCTGGGAGGGCACAGAACTAGGACAGCTAGCCCATACTAGCCAAAGGGATATTCCATATCATATGATGTCTTACTGAACAGTAGAAGTGGAGGGAGTTGGCTGGGGAGAGTCTGCTCAGCTAGGGGCTGACTGGTCATTTGTCAGTGAGTGGTGAGCAAATTACTTGTTCTGTATAATAAGACTTTCTGTCCCATTACACTGTCTTTATCTCAGTCCACAAGTTTTACTTTTTTTTTTCTTTTTTTTTTCCTGATTCCCTCCCCCATTCAGCTGCTAAGACGAGTGATCAAAAGGCTGTGCAGTGCTTAGCTTCCTGCTGGGTTAAACCACTACTGTAGTCAAGAGAAAATAGCAGTGAGACCTTATGTTCATAAATGCAGTGGAGTAGTGTCCCTTCATAGTTTGAAGAAGGGATGAAGAGATTTTAGCAGTCAGATCACACAGGGCCAGGAGGTAAGGGGCAGCACAGAGCTACGTTCTATGCAGTAGAGTAGGCATCAAAGGAGTGTGTGCAAAAAGAGAGAATTTTACTGTAATGTCATGTACTGATGTGAGCAATGACTCTGTGTTATTGTAGAGTGTGAAATATAGCAGTTATCTTCGTTTTTCCGGAATTGATGAGACTTTTCTTCTGGTAGCCTAGTGAAAAAAAAACTGCAACAGTGAGCTGAGAGTGAAAACTAATTCACTAAATACGGCAGCAGAATGCAAGATAACACAATATAACACAATATAATTGAAATTGAAACTAATAAATCAATTAAAATGAGAGAGTGTCCAAAAAACGGAAGGCCTTACTCCAATGCTGAAGGTGAGATGACTAGGGAGCACATACCACAGAGATGAACAGAAAAAGGGGAAACAGTCTCATGACTCCCAGTCAGTTTTATCTTTCCCTCTGAACAGAAAATGGAAATGGAATAATGAAGTCTTCTGGGAGCTGTAGTTCGTTCTTTCTCTTCTGTGAGCAGGTAACAGGAACTATCAACAATCCATGGAACTGCAGCATTAACTCTTTAACTGACAGTGCACTACATGATGTTATGATGTGGAATACTGATGACAAAAAATCATAAAACCACGACAGACAGGCAGCAGAACCTGCCAAAGAGAAAAGGGCAAGATCCTTTACTGTTACAGGTTCACACTCAGAGAAATGAGGGTAAGGATTCAGAAGAGATTCCAGTGTCAGGAAATAAATCAGTCCTTCGTATAACTAGGACCAGCTGTACAGGGAGCAGCTTTTCAGAAAATCACTATCTGTTAACTGAGGTGCAAAGTGTGGCTTCTTTCTCCAGCCATTTTGTCCCTGGACCACTCCTGCCTGGCCTCTGGGACCCATCCCAGTGCCCAGTGATCCAGGGTCTCTGCCTAGGCTAGGGGGATGGAGCTGCTGCTTTCCCCTTTGCAGGTTCAAGCAGTAGCAAAGCTGAGCACATATCCAGGGAAATGCAGACACACACAGGTACAAGACACTTGTGCGAACGGTCACACCACCTGCACCAGCCAAGGACTGTCTTCTACAGAAATCACATAAAACATAAGCACAGATAGCCAAGACCCCTTCTTCTCTGGCTGGTAAAGACAGGTGTTCACTAGTGAAGACACGTACACACACTGTCCAGGTAGAAGTGTATGTGCTAACAAAAAAATTATAGATCCTTCAGGCACCTCTGCCTGGGTCCGCCCCTCTGTCAGTCTGGTACTGACACCAATTTTCAGTCACATACACATAGTTCTCACCAGTAGCCAACATGTAGTCTTTGCAGCACATGCACACACATGCACACGCATGAGAGAGACAGAGTACTCATACCTGGGAGGGAGTTTAGAAAAAATTTAATGATAAAAGTAAAACAGGACAGACTATGATGATCGGTTGCAGGGCTTGGCCAAACAAACATACTGATTGGCTGCATTTCACTTGTGACACTGCTTTTCTATACTCTCCCAGTCTGAGGGCCCTGTGTTTCACAGTCTTATCAGTTACAACATTCATCCTTCCTAGAAGTGGCACCTGTAGCTTGTTAGCTCAGCAGTCAGTGGGACTGGGAGGTTTGTTTCTTGTTTCTCGCACGTCAGAAGTTTTCTATCAGGTAGCCCTGCTGGTGAAAACATTCCTATATTCATATCTGCTCTCATAATTCAGTATGAATGACCAGACTTGGTTTCCATCACTTCCTCCTTTTATTATTCGTTGCCTCAGAAAAAGACCCTTGACCACATACACTTAAAAGAACAGACATTCTTTTACATAACCTTACGCTATCCACATCTCTGGCATGCATGAAAGGCACAGATTAGGACAGGGGAAATCCATCTGAACCAGAGAGAAAATTTCTTCCCAAGGGCATAGAAACCCTGAGATACTTTGGATGACAATGTGGTGATTTACCACTGCTATTACTTTATGAACAACTCTGATCCAGGTATCTGAGCAACCTGCAACATCTTGAGACAAGCCTGGCTATAAGAGAAGATATTGGTGACTCTGGAGAAGGATGAATGTCTGGAAAAGTCTCTCTCTCTCACACACACACATAAGAAAAAGAGAAAAAGTCCAAGACACGGTGGTGTAAGATTCAGGTTTATTTGCATTGCACCAGGGAAAGGACATAGGATTTCTGCATTCCTAAGCGAAATTCTTCATCATCAGGGTAGATTTAGGATTATAGATTGAAATCAGATGGAAAATATTCAGGAGACCTATAATTCAAGGAAGAGGATTTTAAAAATCAGTGATATTCAAAGATTTTATTTCTCTCTACCCCTCTCTTGTTTTAGACTGCAGAGACAGTCAAGGCCAGGAGCTGTATGCCTGGGCTGAAAGGAATTCTGCTTTTCTACACTCCTCCAAACCCTAGAAAAAGGGCAATTTCCTTCCAGTTCCCTTTGTGATAAAGTTCTATTAATTTTTTTTAAAAAACATATATATACTTACATAGGGGACTGGTGCCTCAAAACTGTTCTGTAAGGGAGAAAGAGTTTTGTCAGTGCTGAAAATACCATGTGCGGCTAAAACTCTTAGTTAAATTGGGTAGTCCAGCTGCAGCATGATCACCCCTTCATTCCACAAAATCATGTATGAGCTCAGGAAGATGATCTCCTTTGCAGAGATTCTTGGGGTACCTTGCAGTCGTGATGCATTATAGAGTGTCTTGGATGTATTAAGAAGAGCTGATGGGGCCAATCAATAGATTTTTACTTTTTTTCTGCACTGAGGAGGAAACAATTGATCCTGGGAGAGTCTGAGACTAAATGGTAAAGAAGAACTCATCAAAATAAATAGTTCAGCAGAGACCACGGAGATGATGGAGGTATGAGACTAGTGTAGATATCATTCCCTGCTTCAAACTCCAGTTTTTTTCCCTTCAAAGACACACCATTTTATTTAACAAAGATAGCAGTTTCCTACAATCTTAAATAAAAGAAAATGGACATACTCACACCATTATTGTAGACCTGGTCACCGACCCCAGTCCCACCAATGCTGCCAGGGATCTGCAAGAAAAACACAGCTGTAGTGGGGCTGCCCAGGAGCTCCTGGTGCTCTTTGTCCCATGTAGGGCAAAGCAGAGACAACCCAGGAGCTGTTTGTGTGAGGTGGTAAGGAGAGAAGGGCTGCTTGAGTGTGGAAATACTCACCCCTAGGGTACCCTGAGGATCCTGAGAAGTTGAGAGAACATGGTGTTATGAGAATCCTACTTTGCTACCACCATAACATCTACCCCTTTGTGCAGTCCCTACCCCTCCCAGATTGTCCAGGACCCTGTCACTGGGGCAGAGGAAGGAGCCCAGGCCATATGGGGAGTTATGTCTGTGTGGAGACACTTAAGGGGAGAAGGGGTGTAGACCCTGTGGACAAGAGTTGGACCAAGACCAAAGATGTTCCCAAAGTCCATCAGTTCTCTCCCAAACCCAATCCAGACTGTGGCAGCAGACAGAGCTCAGGCCAGGGCTGACTCCTTAGGCTGGGTACTCATGGTTTTCTTCCCCCATACCCAGCCTTGGGAGTACAGGGAAAGAGCAACTGTCTGTTCCTTTTGCAATGGAAGATGTGATCAATTGCAATACTCACATAGACGAGGGGGGGTTCGAAGCCATTCTGCAGGTAAAGAAGGTGGAGAGAGAGACAGAAAGAGAGAGAGATATTTGTGAGTGCTAGAGGTTCTGTGAGGGCGGGGAGGCGGGGAAGGGGTCACTGAAAATGTAGACTACAAAGTGAGTAACTAGTCAGACCCAAATCCTTGTGGACATGGCCCTTTCCAGGTACACAGCATCTGCCCTTGAGATATCAACTAGGCTTTATGTAACAATTCTTCATTGCAATATGTGGGATGTAATAGCAAGAGTAGAGCTATTTTCCTTTCTTATTTGTACTGAAATGGACAAAAGAGAGCACAGAACAAGTGTGGGCTCCAAGGATAAGGAGATGACACCATAATGGAGTGGATGCAGCAAATTCTGATACCTTAAAACCTGCATTCCCACCCTCATGTACCAGTGCTCCATGATATTCCCCATCTTCCAATACACTAACCATGCACCTGAGACATAATAATCTGCGTTCCTCTTTCATCTCAATTCTTCCTGTGTCTTCATTCTCCTTTTACAGTGTTCTCTAAGTGCTCTGCTTTGAGCAGTTGTCTAGTTGTGTCCTCATCTTCATGTACTTCTGAGTTTGCAATATCTCACAGTGCTCCTCCTTTCTCTTTCCTCATGTCCCACTGTTTCTGAGTTTGCCCCACATCTCACTACCTTAAAATTCCTACTATGCTTTCAGTGTTCCAGGCCTTGTCTTGGACACTTGTCTCCTCCATTTTACACCAAAATCAACTTCCTAGCATCTTCAAGGATCTCCAGAATCAGACAGATTTATTTCACTGAATCCAGGAGCACCCTCTGCATGAACTGTGTACAAAAAACTACACTTCAGTTCTCTCAGCTCCTACCACCTCCCAGTTCCCTGTATCCTCAGAACAAGCAAAGTGAAGGGGCAGAAGTCAGCTTTACTCTACCAATTTAACAAAGGGGACAAGTGGATAGTGCAGAGACAAACTTCCTGAAAAGGCTCTGTAAAGGGCATGAAGGCAACTAGAACAAGTTGGAATGGCTTGGAAATCCCACTGTGAAGAAAGGACTACTCTTTTCTTGAGGAGTGGCATAGTACTGGTGGCACTGAACCAAGAGGAAGGAATGGATCTGCATTTAATGAGACTTTCGACAATGACAAATGTCCGAGAAGTTAAGGGCCAATCCCTACCGCACACAGAAAAGAGAATGGGTACTCTGTGGGCTTCTTCAAACAGATTCATCCTCATTTACCCCAGAGAGTGCCTCAGTTCTTACCCCATTATCATTGTAGATCTGGCCACTGACCCCAGTCCCACCAATGCTGCCAGGAATCTGCAAGAAAAACACAGCTGTAGTGGGGCTGCCCAGGAGCTCCTGGTGCTCTTTGTCCCATGTAGGGCAAAGCAGAGACAACCCAGGAGCTGTTTGTGTGAGGTGGTAAGGAGAGAAGGGCTGCTTGAGTGTGGAAATACTCACCCCTAGGGTACCCTGAGGATCCTGAGAAGTTGAGAGAACATGGTGTTATGAGAATCCTACTTTGCTACCACCATAACATCTACCCCTTTGTGCAGTCCCTACCCCTCCCAGATTGTCCAGGACCCTGTCACTGGGGCAGAGGAAGGAGCCCAGGCCATGTGGGGAGTTATGTCTGTGTGGAGACACTTAGGGAAAGAGGGTGTGTAGGCCCTTCCCCCATACCCAGCCTTGAGAGTATGGGAAAAGCTCAACTGCCTGTTAGTTCCAGTTGCAATGGAAGTTGTGGTCTGTTGCAATACTCACATAGACGGCAGGGGGTCTGAAGCCAATCTAGAAGCAGAGAAAGTGGAGAGAGAGAAAGAGAGAGAGAAGAGAGAGATTTGTGAGTGCTTCCTGAGCATCTCCTGGGGCCATGATGGTGGGTACTTCTGGAATCCATCTTCTTCCCAAGTTTCCCTGGCACAATCAACCTTTTGTCTCTCACCTTACAGGTTTTATCACCCTGGCTTTCAGAGACAGGTTCTGTCCCCTCCTCCATGGTTTGACTCATATCCCTGCACACTCACCCCATTGTTGTAGCCACCATCTTCAACTTGCTTCCAATTAATGCCGTTTGTGTCCTGAAAGGAATACACACAGTCTATAGCTGTAGTCCTGTCATGACTAGAACTAGGAACCACCAGGACCGGATGGATAACACGAGGAATAAGGTCCCCCAAGCACTCCAAGTTCTAGGACCCACTACAGTTGTAGCCAGGATGTTCTTAGTCCCTTGACCACCTCCTCCCCATCATGGTCCTTTTGCAACTCTATTAACAGTTTCCATATACCCTGAATTAATCCAGCCCCTCCAATTTTTCCTACCAGAGGAACTGCCTTCGTGCCTCCAAGCACTAGGAGACAAACGGCCAGGACTGCAACACAGATCTGTCCCTTCATGGCTTCTTCCTTCCAACGAAGTACTCAGTACTTCAGGCTGGGGCAATGCACAATGCAGAGCCTGGGGCTAGATTTATAGGGCACAGCCAGATCTTGCCACATCAGCCTTGCCTGAGCCAGCCCTGATATCCTGACCAAGCCCATGTTTTTCCTGCTATCACACGTGCCCCTACCTTGGCTTATCACTGCCTCCTAATCTCCCTCTGCCACTCCTGTTTGTTGGACAGTACCTCTGTTTTGATCTTTCAAGAGGGATTTCAGCAGTTTCACAGCCAAACTCCATCTTAGATCTCTCTTTGATATTAAATCAGTTTGCTCGAGCTCTGGGACAGTGCAGATGATGCAGAATTTTCCCAGATGAGAAAACATCCCATTTCCTGGCCCTGGCTCCCATCCCACAGCTGCCTGATTCCACTGGCAAATGATTTGTTCTTCCTAGTGGTGGTACCTTGTCACTCCTTGGGATATCCACAGCCTTCCTGTAGTGCTGTGTTCTGACTGTTTGGTTTTAATAAGTCTCTCAGGCTCAAGATGAACCTACATATTCAGATGTAGCTCTATTCTGCTCCCTGTCTGGGAGAAATCTCCTTCGTGCCATGTTTCCCTAGGCCCTTTGCTTTAGCAGGAGGCCAGGGAATGACTTTCCAACAACCTCCTTCGTGCCATGTTTCCCTAGGCCCTTTGCTTTAGCAGGAGGCCAGGGAATGACTTTCCAACAACCTCCTTCATGCCATGTTTCCCTAGGCCCTTTGCTTTAGCAGGAGGCCAGGGAATGACTTTCCAACAACCTTGGTTGTTTTGGCAAAGACCATTACCAGCTCTGACTTTCATCAATTTTCAGACATAATAAACGTGGCAGTGGTTTTGGCAATGACTCTGAACACGGCCTCCTCCTGGCCAGGCCTGGCAAATAGAACAAAAGTATCTCCAATAAATATTTGCCAATGTTATCAAACAAGGTGCCTATTCAGAGAGAAATCTGCACCCAGAATGGCCCAGAGGCCTCATGGTAATTTCATGGTAATAGGAGTGTTTCTGCAATGGGCACCCAGGAGTTGGAGGTTTGAAACTTTCCATTCCCCCATCCCAGTAGACTGGGCAAAGCTGAGACTAGTGTTCCAGGAGGCAGCTCAGGAGAGGACTGAGGCTTGTTGGGGCAACGCACCACCTCCAGTCAGAATGGTGCCCTCTGGCAATAAACTACCATCTCTGGGGCACTGATAGTCAGAATGGAGCTGTCATAGCCAAGAAAGGGATGGTCTCCCACCCTACTCCACACTAGGAGCTCCACAGCTGTGGTCTGGGACCAGTTTGTGTCCCCAGGACAAGAGACGTGTTCAGAGATCTTGGAGATGGTGTGAGCTGGAACACAGGGCAGGTGCAGAGAGGCTGAGGGTTCTGGGTTTGTGCAGCCAAGAAGCAAGCATCAGTTGCAGCCTCTCTTTCCTCAGACAGAGCTGAGACTGGGGTTAGAAACAGACTTGGAGGTGTGTAACAGAGGACTGAAAGTTGATAGGCACAAGCTGGGATGGGAGTTATCTTACTGGGGCAGAGACAAGCCATTTGCCAGAGATGTGAGGGAGCCCTGGGACAGGGCTTGGTAAGCAAGAGGTTGATCTGAACCTGGGAACACTTTTCAAACTGCCCTCACTCTGTCCGTGTGAGATTTGCTCCCTGGATTTTGCTGCTAGGCTCCTTTGCTTCTTTCTCTCATTTTCCCCACTAACCCAGGTATGCCCTGCATGGCCCAGGAGAGCCCAGAGGAGTGTTTCTGCATTGGGCAGCCTGTGGTTGGAGGTTTAAAACTTTCCATCCCCCCATTCCAATAGACTGAGCAACACTGAGACCAGTGAACCAGGAAGCAGAAGGATATCTCTCTGAGTCCTGGTGGGATTTCCACTTTTCCAAATTATGCACACTGGGGAATTGAGGTCAGAGCAGGATCTTCCTAAACAATAGGTTGTAGTGCAAGGCTTAATAGTAATTAGAGCAATTTAATCCTTTTCTGGCATGGACAGTACTGTTGCAGCCCCAGTATTGATATGAACCATGATGCATCAGAACACAAAGCATTTTCTGTTCCATGGGAGTAACTGCCCCATCTCTCAGCTGAATTGATGTCAAGCATGTGGCCAAGGCATTTGTAAGAGTACTGAGGGACTGTTAACCCTTCTCCTAAAACTGAAGTTCTCTCTCCTCTTGAAGTGAGGATAAGAACCTAGGTGTCCAAGTCCTTAAACCTATTTGCAGAGAGTACTAAGGCATTTTGCCCTCACCTTGCCAGTATATGTAGTGATTAGAGGCAGACAAAAAATTCATCCTGTTTGTAGGATAGCAAGAGCTTGGTTTTCATTGTGATGATTAATAACCATTAATTCTATCTGCAGTTCTCTTGTTCCCAGAGATAAAATGCCATAGTTTTGTTTCCTAGTGGAGGGGCCATACCTGGATCATGTTTGTAGGTTAGATGAGGAACTGTGGTCAAATCTTGTAAATGGCTGTCTTTTCACAGGAGAGCCCACTGTCCTAAAGGTTCTTCTCACAACAGAAACAGGAGAACCAATAATTTTTCAGCCTCTTCTCAGCTTGCAGCAGGTGAAAGAGATGTTGTTGTTCCTGCAAGGAGGGGAGAAGGGAGGAATCACAGAATCATACGATATCCTAAGTTGGAAGGGACCCATTAGGATCATGGAGTCCAACTCCTGTCTCCATATAGGGCCACCCAAAAATCTCCGTTCTGAAAGAATTGTCCAGATGCTTCTTGAACTACAACAAGTTCAGTGCTGTAACTACTACACTGGGGAGCCTGTTCCAGGGCCCAACCACCCTCTGGTGAAGAATGTCTTCTTAAAACTCAACTTGAGCCTCCCCTGACACAGCTCCATGCCATTCTCTCAAGTGCTTTCAGTCACCAGAAATAGGAGATCATTGCCCACCCCCCTGCTCCCCCTTGTGAGGAAGCCATAGGCCGCAATGAGATCTCCCCTCTGTGTCCTGTTCTCTGGGCTGAACAAACCAGAGGACTTCAGCCACTCCCAAGACATCTTCCCTTCTAGACCTTTCATCATCTTTGTAGCCCTCTTTTGGACACTCTTTAATAGTTCAATGTCCTTTTTGTACTGTGGCACCCAAATCTGCACACAGATGAGGCTGCACCAGTGTGGAGTGTAGAGCAGAACAGTCACTTCACTTGACCAGCTAGCAATGCCATGCTTGATGCACTCTGGGATATGGTTGGATTGAGAGCCAGGATGACTGTATTCTCACCGCAGCTTGGAGAAGAAAATAGGAAGGAACTAGGAAGCCAGATGTTCATAGGAGCATGACCTGATCTTCTGGCCAAAACCTACACGCCCACAAAGATGGAACACAGATTTGACCGTATACTGTCAGCCCTTTGAGAAACCTGAGTGTGCCTTCTCCTGTTAGGCAAGGACAAAGATTAGGGAAGCAAAGCTTCCCTTTGACTTATGTACCTGCCCACTGGTTAAGGATGGTCTAGCATCCCTTTCTCTGATGCGTGGGATAGGCCTTTGTAAGGGTCAGCTGGTGCAGCAGTTTACACAGCAGTGTGTGACTCTTGTTTTGGAAACTAGAGGGTCTTGTGGCAAAAGGGCCAACCATATTCTGACATGCATCAAGCCCAGCATTGCTCGCCAATCAAGGGAAGTGACTGTCCTACTCTATTCTGTGCTGGTGACCTCAAGTACTGTGTGCCATAAACAAGTAGGGCATAAAACTATTAAAGAGTGTCCAAAGGAGGGCAGCAAAGATGGTGAAGTGTCTACAGCTGGAGACAAATGAGGTGCAGCTTGAAGTCCCTTGTTTTTTTTCAGCCTAGAAAAGAGAAGATTGAGGAGAAACCTCATTGCAGCAGAGGTGATGGTGGTGATCTCTTCTCTCTGGTGGCCAGCAATAGACTTACTCATTCATGAGGGAATGACATCAAGTTGCATCAGAGGAGATTTGGACTGGATATTAGGAAAAGGTTCTTCACTGAGAGAGTCTTCGGGCACTAGAACCAGCCCCTCCAGGAAGTAGTTATGGCATCAAGCTCACTGGAGTTCAAGAAGCATTTGGACAGTACTTTTAAATACATGATTTGATTTTGGGATGGTCCTGTGTGGAGACAGGATTTGGACTTGATGATTCTTGTGGGTCACCTCCAACTCAGGATATTCTATGACTCTTCTCTGGGGCTGAGGACCAGGAGCCTCTGAGAAACTTGATGGTACCTCCTGCCATTAGATGAGGATGAAGGTAAGGAAAATGAGTAGAATGTGGACCTGAGGATGTTCTAGAGGCCTCTAACAAGCTTTAGGATCTTGTAATGACTGCTTTTAACTGCCTTTAACCTAAGGTGCTGGGAGCCCCTCTTGCAGCTGCCCGCTGATTAGGGAGAGTCAAGAGCCCCTTTAGCTGGTGCTTGTAAGAGGCATTTATAATGGCGTGAGATTTCTCTCAAGAGTGCAAATCCTAGAATCAGCCAGAAGGCACAGCAATTTGTTCAACAGTCTTTGACTCTGCTTTGGGAAACTTGAAGACTTCCTGAGGCTGAGGTTCAGGAGCTTTGGAGAATTCCTGTCAGCTCTCTGGAAAACTTCAGAGTGCTTGATCCTGTTAGGCAAGAACTAAGGAAGGGGAAGCCTGTTCAATCTGAGCCTGAAGAAGCTCTGTAGGCCTCTAAGGATTTTGAGGGGGTTTTAATGAGCATGCTTGACTGTCTTTGGACTAAAGGGCTGCCCTCTGATTAGAGAGCATCAAGCACCCCTTTTGCTGATGCTTGGGAGAGGCCTTTATAAGGGCTTGATTTAGAGAGCCACAAGCAGGCAGCAGTGCTGCTGTCATCCAATGATGCAATTTGCACAACAATTTTCCCATAAGGGCTTGTCTTATGTATCAAAGACTGGTGCCCACAGTTGATCTTAAGTTCTTGAAGCACTGTCAGATGTAGTGGCCATATATCACAGACCAGGAGGTGTTGAAGCAGCTATCCCTGCTACAGTGTAGACTTCAATGCTTCAGATATCAGATGCAGCCCATCAGGTCCCTGACTGTAGAATGTGCCTGAAGCCTCTCTCTGAGTCTGGGGGAGATGGACCCTCACTTTGAAGAAGGAGTGCCATCAAGTCAAATATTTACAAGAACAGGGAAATAAAATAAATAGGGGATAGACAGGCTCTTATCTGCTATGCATCAGCTTGTAAAGCCTCAGACTCTGACTGCTGGATTAGAGATGGCAGCATCTGTCCCCAGTATTGAGGTAAGTATAACCTCTAGAGAAGGGAAATGGTGGAAATCTGTGACTTCTTGCTACGAGTATCCTACACTACTTGAGGGCTTGCAAGTACAAAACAGATTCACTATCTCAAATTTGAAGAAGAGCCAGACATACCTACCAGCAATTAGTCTAGTCTACATAAATCACACAAGGCAGCCTGGAAGAAGCGGTGAATCATTGCAATGAGTGACTCTTTGCTGTAGATGACAGAGTCACTTATCTGTTGTCCTGATTTAATGACAGAAGAAATTTGTTGCATGCTTGGTGCGCAGATCTGGGTTGTTGCAGCACTGCTGAAGCTGCTCTGACCCTCAGACAACTACCCGTTGCTCTTATTCCCTGTAATTGCAAAGGATACTGCTAGGAGAAACCTGAATAGTATCAAAGTAGGCTGCAGAACTCTGGGAAGAGTAGTCATGGGCATGGAAACTCAACTGGTTTTCTCTTCAGTCCTGCTAGTGAGGGGAAAGGATGTGAGAAGAAAAGCAATGATGGGAGATGTTGCAGAACTGGCATTGGCAGCAGGGTTTTAGGTTCTATGACCCTGGGAGCTTGTTTGATTATCAGCATCTGCTTGGGAGAGAAGGGATATGCCTCTCTAAGTAGGGCAAAGACATTTTTGCCAATAGGATAACTAACCTCATAAACTAGAAATGGGAGGGGAGGGAGAAGTTAACAAGTAGCCCTGTGAAGCAGTAATGGACAGAGCTACTGAACTAAGGGTATGGGGTGATGTGATAGGGAGGGATCTCAAAATTGTCAAAATGGGTCTCAAGTGGGCT
This sequence comes from Aquila spilogaster, assembly GCA_024606505.1. Taxonomy (NCBI): domain Eukaryota; kingdom Metazoa; phylum Chordata; class Aves; order Accipitriformes; family Accipitridae; genus Aquila; species Aquila spilogaster. The sequence goes on from JANHGO010006726.1 coordinate 15,754, forward strand.
CACCTCCAGCACTTGCAGTTTAGCAAGGAAATGACTACAAGGCATCATTATGGAGAAAGCCCCCAAGCACTTCCTAAGAACACAGATTGCTGGAGTACCCTTCTTAAGTGCCTATATACTAAAGCATGCAGTATGGGGATTAAACAAGATGAGTTAGAGCAGTTTGTGCAGTTGCAGGGTTATGATCTTGTTGGAATTATGGAGAAATGATGTGATGGTTTCCATGACTGGAGTGTTGTAAAATAAATTCTTCAGGAAGGATAGGCTGAAGAGACAAGGAGTGGGTGTTGCCCTCTATGTCAGTGACCAGCTGGAGTGCATGGAACTCTGCTTAGGTATGAATGAGAAGGTGATCAAGACTTAATGGGTTAGGAGTAAAGGAAAAACAAGGCTAGGTGACATAGTAGGGCATGTGCTACAGTCCACCTGACAAAGAAGAACAAGCAGATGAGGCTGTCTGAATGCATTTAGGAGAAGCGTCACATTCATAAAACCTGGTCCTCATGGGGGACTTCACCTCAATATCTATTGGAGGAACAACATAGCAGGGCATATGCAGTCCAAGAAACTAACAAGAAGGGCTATACTGGATCTCATCCTCACCAACAAAGAGGGCTTATTGGGATTGAGAGTCAAATATAGTCTTGGCTGCAGTAACTGTGAAATTACTAGTAGAGTTCAAAATCCCGAGGGCAGAGAGGAGAGTGCATGGAAGCTCATAACCCTGGATTTCAGGAGAGTGGACTTTGTTTTCTCTTCAAGGATCTGCTTGGGGGAGTAAAGTGGGGTAAGGCCCTGGAGAGAAGAAGGACCCAAGAAAGCTGGTTAATAATTGAGGATCACATTCTCCAGGCTTCAGAACAATGCATCCCAACAAAGAGGAAGGCAGTCAAAAATGCCAGGAGGCTTGCATGGATGAACAAGAAGTTCCAGACTCAAAAAAGTAGCCTACAGAGGGTGAAAGCAAGGACAGGCAAATAGGAGTGAGTACAGAGACATTGTCTGAGCAGCCAGGAATCAGATTAGGAAAGCTAAAACTCTAATGGCTTCAAGCTTAAAGAGGGTAGATTTAGGTTAGATATAAGGAAAGAGACTTTTGCAGTGAGGGTGGTGAGGCACTGAAACAGATTGCCCAGAGATGTGGAGGATGCCCTGTCCCTGGAAACTTTCAAGGTGAGGCTGGATCAGGCCCTGGGCAACCTGATTGAGCTGTGCATGTCCCTGTTCATTGCAAGGGAGTTGGAGTAGATGACCTTTAAAGGTCCCTTCCATCTCTAAGGATTCTATGATTCTCTAATTCTATGATTCTAATAGAATTGCATCTGGCAACAAGAAGGGCTTCTACAAGCACATCAGTGACAAAAGGAAGACTGAAGAAAATGTGGGTCCTCTGCTGAATGAAATGGGAGACCTAGTTACCTAGGACATGCAGAAGGCTGAGACACTGAATGCCTCGTTTGCCTCCACCTTTACCAATGAGACTAGCCTGCATTCAGGAATCCGATGAAGTGCTGGGACAATGGGATAATATATGTATATCAACACCTGGAGAAGTACTGCTTATGCTGGGCAGAGGCCACCCAAGAAGCATTGCCTAGAACTCGAATGGACAAATCAAGGAGAGAAAGAGACCCCAGGCTTGGAAAATTAGATTGATTTAGAAAGCCATTCTGGTTTGGAACTATATGGCAACTCATAAAAACTACAGAATCAATTGTAATGGGGTCCATCCCAGGAAGCACTCATCTCAAGCAGTAAATCGTATTAATTGTTAATAAATAAGGATGAAGAAGAGACAATCATATATATAGCTAAAGCAAAATCCTAGGGTTGAAACAAATGATGTTGGAGATGGCAGCAGCATAATTCCTTCAACACTAGGTGGTAGTAGTGTAATTTCACCAACACTTGGAAAGGTGATGGAACAGCTGTTCTGTAAACCACTTGCAGGCACATGGAGAAGAAAATAATCTGGAGTATCCAGTGTGTATTCACCAGTGAGAATTCATGTTTGATCAATCTGATAAGTTTCTATAAGGAAAACAGCAGCCTGATTACTGAGCGTGGAGCAGTGACTTTTGTCTTCCTAGACTTCAGTTAGGTTTTTGACACTGTCCCTCATAAGATCCTCAAGAAGAAGTTGTTGAAGTATGGGCTGGATGAGCAAAGAGGTAGATCAAAAACTGACCAGTCAGGTGGAATTAGAGGGTAGCGGTGGTGATACAGGTTTGTTTGTTTAGCAACAGAGGTTAGTGCATTAGTTTGTGTTAGTTACATATATGTGGGTGAACAGTCTTGTTTTCCTTAATAATTTTCCACTGGGAACATAATAGAACACTTTTGTCTTTTGTATCAACGATTTTGCCTAGCAAGAAGCACACAAGTCATAATTCTATCTTTTGCATCCAGTAGGTACAAGGACATCTTCCTTGGATTCCACATACAGTGTTTTAAAAGTTGCACACTCTGGCCTAATAAGCAATGGAAATTTTCCAAATTGGGGAAAAGCATCTGAAAGTTGTGAATCCTTGAAAAAAGAATGAATATGTATGCCAAAGTACTGCACGTGTATGTCTTAACTGTTTAAATGTAGAACATGTACTGTGAGACAAATACAACCAAGATGAAGGGCTTGAGCTATTGAGCTCAATCTCTGGATCTCATCCTTAATCTCTTCCTTTCCTCTGCTACCATGACAAATGTTAGTACAGTTTTAATTAGAGTGTTCGGGGCTATCTGAGTTGGAAATATTGAAGTTTGCATATTGGATACCAACTTGTATGGGGTTGTCTGATAATCTGATTCCTTCACAATCAGTACACCAGTCAGTGGTTTGCCTCTAATGCCAGTCACCATGTTGTAGTGATTGCCATGTTAAAATTTTGGTTTCCAAATTGTTATCAATAGCACAATATACAGTAACTCCAAACATAAATATTAACCATCCTTAAGGACCCTACAGCTCAGTGTAGGATAACCCATCATCCCAGGTAGAGTTTCTTGACACCAATATTCCTGTAATAATACAAAGAGAAGATAGTCGTAATATGACTGACAGATGTTAGTTTAAAAGTGGGTCTCCTGTGGTCACTTCCAATGCCACAGCATTATAGTTCCACTCATTGTTTTGCCTATAATGTGTTGCATTGGTGAATCATACCCTTTTGGGATCACTGTCTTTCCTCAGAGGGAATGCCTCTTGTATTGGAGACAACTTGCTTGGCAGTGACTGGAGTAGTGAAGTGCTGTCTCTCTACAGTGTAGATACTTTAACACTGCCTTCTTTTAGGTACCTTCCAAATGGGCATACCACTTATGAACTGTAGGTTTCTGGGTAGTTCCTGCTGGTAGCTCAAACTATCTAGGGGAAGGAAAGGTCCCCAAATGATCAAACTCTGTCTTTCTTTTATCTGTTCCATGCATTTAACTTTTTGCAGTAGGGACAAGAAGCCTTTTTCAAGATCAAAATATCTAATTTCAGTGTCAGTATAAGACTGGGAACTAAAGTCTAGCAGCCTTTCAGTTCCTCCTGGTCCTCTTTGCCAGCCAATGCAATGGGAGCTGTGTTTACCAAATCCCCACTCTGCATATATAAGATCGGACTGGTGTACTGTGCCAAGATGTTGGAATAGCCTCAATTCTCTTATTAACAATCCTAACATACTCCCATGTTGCTCAGTCTTTTCCCAAGATTTTCCTTTCTTAAATTAGTCATATAAGATGTGAGCAATAATAAATAATAAAAAAAAAAAAAACACAAACAGAAATAGCCTAGAACTCCCAGCGGTTTCTGTAATTTTTTTTTTTTTTGCTAGATGGTTTCTGCTATTCTATTCCTTCTAGGATGCCTGAGGGAGTGGAAGCAGCCCATTTTACCCACTAGATCCCTGAAAACTCAACCTTCTGCCCAGGTCCCTAGTACTTGGATGGAGGAATGTCTGATCTTAAGGTTATTAATTTTGCTTGCACACCTCACATGTAGTATCACCAAGGACGTTACCACATACCCACTTTTTTTTCCTTCCATGTTACCAGGCAGAACTCTGAGGCACGTATCCTGGCAGTTTAAATGACAAGGGAAAGATGCTGTCAGTAGGGATCAGTTAGAGTTTTTCCTCATTCAGAAGGCATGTGGATGTCCTTCAGAACAGAAACACCTGAAGATGCTGTGGACAGCATGCCTGTGTCCTGAATCTCCTGAATATGTGAGCAGAGCAGTGGAGAGCTATCGCTGGCAAAACACTATCCAACTACTTTCAAGATCCTATTGTGTTACCATCTGCATCCTAGCTGTGTCCTGTATGCCTCTCTGTTGGCCAAGCTCAGTCCTGCCAGAAAAGAAAATCACCTTGTCTGGGGTGATTGACAGGGCAGAAGGGGGCAATGGTACAGATGGTCTCAGTCCTCGTGCACTTCTTGAATTTGTCAAGGTGTGCTTGTGAAACAGAATTGCCAAATTCCCTTGCCTGAAGGCAACAACAGACCGAGACACTCAGGGCTCCCCAGCTTAGCCACAGGTTTTAGGGAGAAGCTGCCTCTGGATGATCCTGGGCTGCTGCCTGTCATCAAGGAAAGTGGAGGGAGCCATCCAGATCCCTATCCCAAGCACCTCCCCTCCCTCACACTTTTTGCTTTAGTCCACACTCTTCATTCTTTCTTCCTCTCTTGGCAAGACATTGACTGTCCCTGAAATCTGCACAGACATTTAGCCTCATTTCTCATCCCTTTCAAAAGCTCTGTTGGACAAGGACTGAATGGAACACTGATCCGTCACATACCTCTCATTCCCATCACAGTGATCACTGCAGCAGCTTGGAGCACTTCCATCACACAGAGGTGGCTGAAGCAGGAAAAGGCTAATGACTATGAGTATCTTCTGCACCTGCAATTCTTCTGTGGAAGAAACAGAGCTGGAGACAGCATCCAGGAAAGTGGATCCTGGCCTGCTTTATTTCCTATCCCTTCAGATCCTAGAATGAGAGATGTAGTGTGAGGAAGCTGGGATGCAGTTTTACTCACTCTTCTTTGTATTGCTCAGGAACATGCCCAACTCTGCCACAGAGAGAAATATAAACTAGATGCAATGAGATTCACTGTTCCACACAGGAGAGCAGCTAGAAGCTGTACGCACTGTTATGCTCTTCAGAGAAAAATATAGAGGAATCACAGAATCACAGAATCACAGAATTGTAGGGGTTGGAAGGGACCTCCAGAGATCATCTAGTCCAAGCCCCCTG
>JANHGO010006727.1:0-20987 GCA_024606505.1 Aquila spilogaster
TTGGGAAGTTATTTACCAAAATTTTCTCTTCAGCTTTCCTACCTTTAAATTGAGGTTCATAGTGCTAAACTTACTGGATGCAGTGTTCTTCAGTACTTTTAAAACTGAACAGTTTTAGAAAAACTGAGCATTTTTAATTCCTGCTAGTGCCATATTCCATTACTGCATATAAACATTCACCAACATTTACCATATAGCTATGTCTGAGAAGATATAGAGCCACGGTCCCATGCCAATCCAATTTCTAGAATGCCACGAACACAGCAGCACCTTATGCTGTTTGGTTGTTGGGTACATATAGCCTACCAAGAAAATCTCCAAAATAATTTGGCAGCTTGGTAGACTCTTTCCTCAGGAATCATCCATCCAACCCCCAAAACACCAGATGGACACAGCTTTAACCAAAATTAAAAAATACTCTCTTTAAGGAAAAACAAAACAAAACAAAACAACCCAACAAACCAACCAAAAAAACCCCCACCAAATTGCCTTTTAATATAAGGATAATCACCATCAAGCGTGAGTTTTACAAGAAAGAGGAAAAACTGTTCTCCATGAAAAAACAACACTGATATCCTCTAACAAAAATGGGCAGCTTAGGGAAAGAACAGGGAGAGAAGAAGAAAACTAAACATTGGGTTTCTAAACCTAGTGGGAAAAGAAAAGTGAGGTTGATCCAGTCTTTTCTGCTCCTGACTATTTTCACCAGAACAGCTATTGATCAACTCCACAGCCATGGCTTTGCATAAACTAGTTTGGGGTAAGAGAAGGGCACGCCAGCCAGTCACCATCAGTGTTCATTAGGGCCAATTTATTTATTTATTATCACATACCAAAGTTCCTGCCCTTTGATGTGGACCAGAGCTGTTTCTAAAAGCAAATGCTTAAAGGGAGACAGAACGAGTAAATACCTAATCTCAGACTGCTCGAGCTCAGTTAAGGTTGAAAGAATGTTCAGACTTCTCAGAAAGCAGTTGTATTTTACTATACACACTAATTCTGTAACACAGAGCAAGCTCCTTTCCACTGTATTGTTATAATTGAGAATATGAGGTTTTCAGTAGAAGGAGGTGCTGTTCTAAAGCTATCTTTAATCTAGATATGTTGTTCTAAATAAAAGTAAATAAATAAAAAAACTCAATTTTTTTTACCTCCATATTTGCACTGCAGGAACGTTAACGAAAGATCCATGACTAAATTCTCTCTTTTTTAAAACCACTGAGTTTATTGAAAGTGAGGGAGCTCCTTGCCTTGTGCTTTGCAGGAGAGCAATAAAGGGCTCATTTAAGTTTAAACTGCATGTAGAAGTCTTTAAAATTATTAATATTATTCTTCTTTATGAAGAGCAATTTTATCACCACATTTTTATTCTAATATCAGGAGACATTACCTCAGGTGATTTTACATTCCTCAATTAGGTTGTTTTCAGTTCCCACACACCGATGGCACAGGGCTGAATTACCTCCTGCAGCCTGACTTTTATTCAATATTTCTACATCCCTTTAGTAGAACATGCTACGTAAAGGAGCCCGGATGGGGGTGAAAAATTTTGGCAGATCACTCCATCAGTCGCTCTGGGGCCAGGCTAAGCGGGTGGTTTACAGCAAAATGAGTTTGGGATATGATGGGGGAGATAAAGAATGTTATTTTAGGCCCAGGAACTTCAGCTAGGGAGAATTCAACAGGAATCGGGGGTTGACCACATGGAAGCCAGATGACAGTAATTTAGCCAAGGCTTTCAGACTCCCCATGACTTCCATTTACTGCCACCGGATGGAATACTGGTTAATACCAGATAACACAGAGGTTGGCAATGCCTCCGCGTTCACTATCTCCCCACCTTTTACGCTCATTGTAGAGAGTGGATTTTAGCCTGGGTAGACCTAAGACTTAATGTGGCCTTATTGTTATGTATTGTAACATGGTAGCGAGGAACTTCAGCGTTCTAAGCACCTTAGGGACATAGCACGTCTCTGCCCCAAACTGCAGTTTAAGCAGCATCTTTTTCTTTTACCTAATTATGTAGTGACAAGGACATAACGCTCCCTTTATCACCCTTACAATTTCATGTAGACCTTGGATGCTAGGGAAAGCAGCTCTATGCTCCTGCCAGGGAACGATCCAGCACACTAGTGCACACTCAAAATTCCAATTCTGCTGGGTCCAATTTCTAAGCACCCCAGGGACTGTTTAGGACAAATGAACCAGATTTCCCTCATGTATATTTGAAGTCTAAGTTGAACTGAAAGGCAAAGTGAGAAAAGACATAATGCAGTTGTTTACTTAATACGTTCGAGTGCAGGAAGTTACTTTATCATGTCCTAGATGGTGACATTGAATTCCCCTGAGCTCCCAGCACATGTTTGCCTTGCCTTTGGTCTGTGTGATTTGGATGTAAGCTAGTTGTCATTTATAACACACCCAGTTATCTGGCACACACCAAAATGATCTTTGACATTTTTTTTCTCATGGGGTTTGCTTTTGGCTCCTAACAGCATGACCTTGACGCAGTTCCAACAAACAAATTTAAAATACTTAATGGCATAAGTTTAAATGGATCATTACTATAACAATTGCAAGAGTACAATTAAGCATCTACTGCCACTTCTTTTAGAAGGAGAATTGTAACATAGCTCTTTCAAACGGCTCTGAGCTTTGACATACAGAGATTCATGTTGTTTATTTTATGCATACAGTTGAAATATTAAGGGACAGACAACAGGATTAATATTTAAAAGAAACAAAATCAGAAAATCTACCTAATCAGAGCATTTGCACTCAAAACTAAGACATGCCACTGAGAAAATTCAATAGGGTCTGGGTTGCTGCTTATTTTTACTTGAAAGGTGCACAGATACTGGGGTTTTGAGAAGTCCTATGATGCGGAAAGGCAGAAATAACTGCTGAATATTCAAAGAAACCCATTTTCCCTTTTCCTATCATTTCCTGGTGTCAGATTCTGCAAGGTGCTTTGCAACCACTCTTTTGGATGACATGTACTCCCCATTTTCAAGCCTTATTAAACAGCTCTGAAAAGAAAATATAATACGCAGCAATTAATTATTTAATGAACATGGTTTTCAGTAAATATGGTATGAAATCTTCATTAAGTGGCACCCTTATTTTTGCATATGTTTTAAAAGGAGGTGAGAAACACTAGTCGGCATTTGAGAACAGTGTTACTTCCAGATTTATGTAGACTAGGCAAGAAATAGACCACAGGGAAATGAAAAGAGGAGGCAACAGCAAGAAAATGAGAAAAAAAATCCACAACATGGAAATCTTTATCACTTCCTACAGGTCCTGAATTCGCACACTTTCCGTTCGCTACTATACGCTATATGAGTCTACACAATACATATCACATACTATGTGATACTTCTTTTAGATTATACTAAAAAAAGATGAGAACCACGGCAAGGAAGACAAACAGCAAATTAAGATAATAATTATCAAGGTTCTAACGTTTCTCTCTACAGGTTTAAGATGTTTCCCACAAATATTTAGAGAGATCCACAACAGGACTGCATTCGCTCGGTGAATACTAGGGCAAAACTACAGCATAAGGAGGCTAACAACCTCAGAGGGGCACAGACGTGATAGAAGGACAGAGTGAAATGACGATCCAACAAGAATGAAGAGCTGTTTTGGTGGTCTTCTTGTAGACGTGTCAGGGGACATTTGCAAGAAAGGAATTTCTGACTAATCACCCTGGCTAACATCTCAACCGTTCGTTCCTTACCTATTCAAAATTATCGACGTTGCATTTTCTCTCACAACCCCTTATTCCCAAGAACAAACTTCCATCTCGGGAGTAATCCCAGTGCTCTCAAGAAGTACTGGCTCAGTACAAATCTTTGCGTGGCAGGATCCTAAGTTGCAGAGAAACTCTCTCCACCATTTCAGACACAGGCTCCTCTGCACTTCCTTCAACAGGACTCTGCCCTTTCGGAAGCAAAGCACCTCATCCCACTAAAATGAGCGGACTGTTTTGTGGTAAGCATCCCATAGCATGTTTAAACAATCGCCCCTCATTCTCTGAGGAGCCTCTAAAAAGAACCTCTTAAGATTGACACATGGGGAAATTATTTTGAACTGTAGCTGATGTGGAAAAATCAGTGTTTGAAATTGTGTCATTCAAGAGATTATGGCTATTTAGGTATCAGTTTTTACTAGCATAAATGTACCTTAAAGTGAAAGGTGGGAAGATGATTGAAAAATAATCTAAGTTAGGCCCTATGGATTCAAAACAGCCTGAAAAATTGGGTTATTTAAATCTGCCTGTTTTGAAAGTTCCATTTTAAGGAATTTTTATACTTCTTTTGATTTCTGCTTGTCTGAGTATATACTGGTTGTCACCATCACAAATTACGATTTAAAGTGGACAGGAGCAGGAGAGTGTATATATCATTATCTGAAAATTCCTGGTAGGCTAGACCTGAACTCCTGTAAGCTGTCCAGGTCTGCCTTTTCTTTTCTTTCCTTCCCCCTCCCTACCTGTTTCTCCCTCCTTGAAATTCTGATATTTGGAATCTATGATATTTATTTCAGCCCTAGCCGAAAGCAGTGAGACATACTTTTTTTCTCTTTCGTTTTTTTTTTTTTCCCTTTGCTACAGGCAGAGAACCAATGGAAAATAGGGTTATTCATTCCCGACCCTCTCTTCCCCCATCAAATTACAGCACTATACTTATCTTTGGACTTGATATATACCCCTTTCATAACAGATCATTCAGCACAACAGATTTCCTAAATATTTTTGAGCTGGTATTGAAAGTTACATCCCTGATTGTCATCTAGTGCTGAGCCCCCTCCCACCTTTGCTAAATTTCTAGAGTTATACTTTTTTTGCTTTCTCCTATTTTGCCCCTTTAAATATAACATCCTTATGCAACTCCTTCCTTTGCAGTAGTCAGTTTTGGTAGCAGATAATTATCCTGAGAGATCACTGCTTCTTATGCTATCTGATGTCTCTCTGTTTACTGGCATAGTCACCTGCCCTTGAATCTCCATCTTGTGTGGTACCATTTACTTTTTCAAAGCAGCTGTGAACTCTCTGGTGCTGGCACTACCAGGATATTGTACAACACTTGATGCCATCAAGTCCTGCCCCAAAACCTTTATTCAACTTAGCCAAAAAAAGGCCTATGACTGGCCAAGTTACAGTTTCAAGGCCATTCCTAAATCAGTGTTGGATTTTGGAAAATTGTCCTCTCCATAGGGTTTTCAGGAATGTCTAGGTACATTTGTAATAATAAAAAAAAAAAACAAACCACACCAAACAAAAAAAACAACAACAAAACAGGTGACAACACAAAAAAGTATTTTTAGTGCAAAATTCCTCCAATTCCCCAGTGACCTAAAATGATCTAAACACCTTTTAAATCACTCCATTATGTAGGAACAACGCCAAATAAACAGTAACCTGTCAGACATGCAAGTCACCTTATCTAGTTGAAAATCACCCTCAAGAATGCAAAAATCAATTGATGGCAGAATCAGGATCATACCTGAATCTATACTTTCTCTGAAGAAGACAGACAGACATAGAACCAATTAGAAGTTAAAATGAAAGAAAGCCTGTGATGACTATAAATCAGTGTGGGTTCACCCAGATCCCATGTGCTTCTCCATTCCCATATGTTTTTAGAGATAAAAGTTTCTGCAAAGCACAATACCCACATTTTTTTGTCACTGAGTTATGGCTGCAAATAGGAAGCCAAATGCTGAGTTTCTTCCTTGCTCTTTGCAGTAGCAAATTGCAATTCGCAAAAGGTTTTTGATAACATTTGGTGTTAATTGGACTTAAAAATGTTAATCTCCCAAAGCACTGTGATCTTAAAGACACATGTAAATTATCTCAGCATGTAAGAGAGCAAAAGCTCAGATTGCATTGAACTGCTCAGGTTATAGGTTCTTTCAATGTACAGCTAAAAGATATAAGGGTGATTACTGTTCTTGATCTTTCTTTCTTGTGTGAAAATTAACAAAGCAAGCATACACTATATTTAACATACATAGATAACAGAGTTTTAGATGTTGAGAACCTAAAAATACAGTAGCAAATGAATTTTTGCTTTCAGCCCCAGAGAATCATCTCCTTCCTTCCCTTATCCACAAAAGGGTGGACACTTCCTGGTATAAAAGGTGCCCTCCTCTATGATATACTAGCCACATAAGTACCATATAGAATCATAGGATTATTTAGTTTGGAAAAGACCTTTAAGATCATGGAGTCCAACTGTAAACCTAACACTGCCAAGTCCCACAAAACCATGTCCCTAAGCACCACATCTACATGTCTTTTACATACCTCCTGGGATGGTGACTCAACCACTTCCCTGGGCAGCCTGTTCCAATGCTTGACAACCATTTCGGTGAAGAAATTTTTCCTAATATCCAACCTAAACCGCCCCTGGCACAACTTGAGGCTGTTTCCTCTCATCCTATCACTTGCTACTTGGGAGAAGAGACCGACCCCCACCTCCCTACAACCCCCTTCAGGCAGTTGTAGAGAGCCATAAGGTCTCCCCTCAGCCTCCTCTTCTCCAGACTGAACAGCCCCAGCTCCCTCAGCCACTCCTCACAAGACTTGTGCTCCAGGCCCCCCACCAACTTGGTTGCCCTTCTCTGGACACGCTCCAGCACCTCAATGCGTTTCTTGTAGTGAGGGGCCCAAAACTGAACGCAGTATTCAAAGTGTATAGACTTAACCACTAATACACCATAAACGTGACATGGAGAAATCAGCAGTGTCATAAATGTTTTGGGTTGATATTCCCAAGAGTAAATGAGAATTACAATGGTTTGTTAAACGGACTCTTCCCCATTAGGATCTAACCAAGCCTACCTACAACCCAATTAGCACAATTTCATTGCAGAGAAATAATGTGGTTCGCTTAGCTGTTTGTCCATTATAATAGTTATGACAATGAGATCAGGGTTTTTTCCTTTTGCTTGAGAGCAGCAGCACACACTCCATTTTTTTGCTGATCTCTGCACAGGCTTCCATTCTAGCAGAACTTTATCTGTTTTACCTATTGCTCTCAGTCTGCCCAGTTTCATTTCACTAGCTCTTAATCAACTTCCTCATTAAATATAACATATGCACCATGATTTGGGAGATCCACATATATTTTTCCATAGTTTTCTATGCTGTTTTTCACTGCCTATTTCACAACTGTGCTCAAACATCGACATTTATTTTCCTATACTTCACCACAACCCTTCTTACCTTAGCTTCTTATTACTGTTTCTAAATTCCACCTCCTCCTGTTTTGAAGCCAGCCTCAAAAAAGCACATAAGTCCAACAGACACTATTGCCTGGCTCTAAAGCTGCATATGCTAGAAAAACAACTCAAACAAACAAAAACCCCAAACAAACCCAACCGCACCGAAAAAGGATATATTAAAAAAAAATAGGTTGGCTTGGCATCAACTGAAGATGAGCCCAAACCGTAGCCTCCCCCATCTATCCATAGAAATTGCTGTTTATTCTCACCCCTCAGAGATCTGTCTGAATACAGAACTTGACTTTGCCATGCTTATTGACGCCGAATAATACTTCACTTTCTATATAGCCCTCTTAATTTCTGCATGGCGTGACTGAGGTTAGAAAACTGGTCCTTCTAATCTTCATGGGAAAGGTTCATGAGATTTGATCATCTCTAAACTGCTGTGTTCACTCCAGGCAGTAGGATAGTAGAAGTAATAATGACTTTAGGTTTCCAGAGCTAATAAAAAATACATTAAAGTTTCAAAATTAGAATCACATAAACTGCAGAAATTTAGAAATAACATATAATTCATTCTAGCAAGAAATCTTTCTCAGATTTTAGTTTATAAGAGGATAATATCTGAAAACATCATTAAGGTTTCTGCAGATTTCCAGATTAGATGTATTAATACAGAGCTTGGCAGATAAGCAAGCCTAAAAACCCTTTGAGATTCTGAATATCAGAGCTAGCTAGAGTTTTCATACTGGAAAAGAAAAAAATATATTTTATGTTACAGATATATTTCAGATTAAATATATTTAACTTTAAATATATTTGAAATATTATAAATTAAACTCTACTTTTTAATAGAAAAGGTGAAACAAAAGCTATTTCTTCAAGTGCTATTGGGTTATTCACATTTTCTTGTGAAACTACCACAGATCTACCCTCTTGAATCAGATTATCTTCCTTCTTTTTGAGGCATTGAGAGGTAAAGGCTTCTCTTTCAGGCTCTTACAGCATCCGGGCAATGTCAGTAAGCATTTGCAGGTATATGTAAAAGGTTCAAAGTCATGTTTAATTTAGTTGCAGAAATAAACCAGCTGTATCCAAAAGTCTGATAAAGACCAAAGACAGGGCAAATTGCTCAGTGGTTGGCTCATCATGTTTCCTATGGGTGCCTTGGTATCTATATGCAGTGCCCAGTTCTGCTAACCACAACTCATTATGAAAGATGATCAAGCACAGAGGGTCCAGACGAGAGGCACAAGAATGGCTAAAAAAACAAGTTATTGTAAAAGACCCAGGAGCACAAACTGTAAAGGGAAGGCTAAAGCCTGATTTACTCAGAGGCTATAAGCACATACACATGAAAAACAGAAAACTGCTAAAGGATAGCTCTTCTAGCAAGTATATATAGCAAGAAAATTTCAAATTAAAATTAAGAAATACACATAACTTAACACAGGTGTGTAGTTAACAACTGGAATAATTCACCAAGAGCCATAGTGGATCACTGGGGGGAAAAAAAAAAAAAAAAAATTAAAACCTGCATGTCTCAAACTGTGACCTCTAGCTCAAACTCAGGACTTCTGCCATATACAAAGCTGTAATAGACAGTCCAGCCGTCTCTTTCGGTCTTACAGTTTCTTCAACCAGACCTGTTTATTTAGACTTTCTTATCTTATACCAGGTTGTTAAATTAAATTTAGATTAACTAGCAATAATTTTACTACAAAGATGATCTCAGTGTCACTTCAGGTTGATAAAAATAAGGCCACAATATCAATCAGATTTCTGGATTCAACACACATTATTAATTTTGACATAATCAGTTACAGGTCAGATATATTGATCCTAGGACACTGTGAAATCCATATGAAGGCAGTACTATAAAATTATGCAGATCATATGATACCATCTGTAGCAGAGGGTGAAGTAAAACAAAAAAAATAAAAAAAAGACTTCACTTATATGCGTCAACCAGACTGCATATGGGGCACATGAAAAATTAAGCATATGCTGCACAGGCAGAGATATTTTTGTGACTTTAGCCATTATAAGAAATAGTTTAAGAAAATAAAACTGGTGTTTTTAAGACCTTTGTATCAAAGACAACATGCCCACATGCAGAAAATAAAGTAACAGGCTGCTTACTAATAAAAGCTTAAATTTTATGCGCTGAGAAAAAAACCCAACAGCTATTAAAATGATGCAGTTCTTCAACTATCCCATAGGGCATACTCAGATTTAATGTGGATACCTGACCTAATGTACTGTACAGTTATGCCAGGTTGAAATAAAGTTGCTTTCTCTCTTTGCAGGATGCTGTATTGGAAGAGCTAAGTGAAGGAACCTTGCGCACAAATCAAAGGCTTCTGAGGACATTATGGTAGCCAGAGGAAAAAAAGCACCATTGGTTTGTGACATCATAAGAAACTCACTCTGTGTATGCACTAAAATACATCACAAATGCCCACTACCTGTTACATTCTAATAAGCCAAAAACCGGCTATGAAAATACTAGGTTTTGTTTGATAGCGACAAAAGTCTGCCCTAAAGGATTAATCAACGTTTTCATTTACTTGTGAAGCTGGCTCCCATGGGTCAGTACTGCATGCATGATGTAAACATTCAAGCACAATTAGCCATTTGAGGTACCAAATTCTGAACTAAAAAAGCAAAGATATGAAAACCATTCACATATGCCAAAGTACTGCAGCAGGCTTTAGAAAAAAAAAGTCCCAGATTTCCCTCAGTGTGTTCAACCATTACTTGTATAAACAATTATTCCAGTTGTGTGGGTCCACTTAATGTAAATGTACCTTCAAGAAGCCAACTAAATACGTAATTGGTCTTTTGTACATACAATTACTGTGATGTGTACACTGAAGAAGCGCTCTAAAATACAGATAGTTAATAGAAATTATAGGAGCAAATACTGTGCACCAGGGTTTAAAAATGAGAATCCCATTTTAGAAATCCAAATGCCAATATGACTGTTCAGATACAAAGCAGGTTTATAACCACGATACTCAACTTTAAAAATGGAACTCACAGTACTATTTAAAATAAAGCATAAACCAGCCTCATACTCTATCAATATTTCTTGTTTTCATTTGTATTCTGCTCATTTGTGCAGCCCCATTTCATGTTGGCTTTTTTTCCATGCACATAGCCATGCTAATATCTTCATGGATTTGTTTATAATAACCTTTAAATCCTTTCCTTGTCATTATGCTGCATAGCTGTTCTGTTGTATATACACTCTTTACTTCGGTTCATTGCCTACACATCGATTATTTCACATTTGTCTATGTTAAACACTGAACAGTATTTTCCACTCACTAGTCCAGTCATTTAAAAATACCCAAATCCATCTGAATAAAGTTGGTTGCTTTCCTCTTAGTTATTAGTTAGACATTTAATTTTGTCAGCATTACCAAAACATCAAAGTCGGTCACAGAGAATTTGATATTCGTCAGAGAAGTGATCACATAACCAACCTCCTGCTTGAATACTATCATTTTCAGTAGTAACATTCACAAAATGGTAATGCTGAAACTGCTGAGTTCTCTATGCTGACTTTAAAAGATGTCTCGCATCCTGTAAGAAGTGAGACTAAGAGGTATTAATATGAAGTAACAGTACGAGATTGCAGAACATCAGCTACTCTGCAATAACTCTGTATGCAGCTCTTGTCCTAATGTACTTCAAAGCAAACAGGGGCTAGCTTTCCCCTTTCATTCTTTAAACGGCATAAGGAACTGGTGTTTTTTCAATATCTGATTCTATCTGCAATAATTAAAATATTACTAATCTCACAATTTCAGCAATAGGGAAATAAAATGACAGCATGCCAAAACCCCTGTTGGTCTCTGGTAGTTCAGTACACTATCTCCAAGAATGCTGGGGCATGCTGGATTGACTGGTGCATGGATAAAACCTGGGCTAATCTGTATACCACTTTGCATATGAATCGAATAATACTGAGGTACTGTATGTGTGATGTCTGAGCGTGATACTAAGGTCCAGCTGCTTTTCAACATCCCATAGCTTTAATTTGCCAGTTGAAAACAGTCTCTTTCTAATCTTCCTGGGCTTTTCATAATCCTGAATGTGATGTGAATAAAGCCTGGTCAGCTGTGTCTATTTTTTTAAGTAACTGCTGCTATATTTAAGCTGCAACACCTTTTGAAACCAATGAGGTAGTTGGCCTGGGTATAACATATTAAGTACAATTTAAAGGCCAATCTAAACATCTCCCATCTATTTTCTCCCAGGCTTTCGGTATCAACTGGTTGAATTTTACCTTTCACTGGTAAAGTCACTGGCCACAGTATTTTTATAATCTTCCTTCTCTACTCCCACTTTCAGCAATATTAAAGGCAAAGGGAGGGACTATGAGAGAAATGAATTAAAGCCACCATAAGATGCTCTGAACAATCTGAATTTCTGTGGTGGTCCCAGTTATCTGCTGCAGATACAAGGCAATTTTTAGGAGACAAATGTCTTCTTTAAGTGTGCTACCCTCAGGTTTTCCAGAATACCAGCCCCCATTTGCAACCTTCCCGGTTAATGAGCAAACACACCTTTGCAAACAGAATGCCCATAAACATATTGCTTCATCCACAAAAATTGGTATCATCTCAAAATTCCAAGTTCCTTGTGTCCATTCCCAATGCTACTTCAACATTACCCCGAATGTTGCCAAACTTATGATAGCCTTTACAGCGGGTTTTTTTCTATTGTATCTCTGTATATTAACTACTATCTCTTCCACCTCAGCTGAGTAACTAGAAGTCACGCAGTTCACTGAGGCAGTTTTACATCCCATTCTTTATCTCTTTGAAAGGCAAAACCAAACAAATTCAGCTGTGCTTTTATCAACCTTTAGAGAAGTGATTCTTCTCTTTTATTAAAGGTAAGAATATGTGCGAAAAAACCACAAAGTTAAGTAATACAGAAAATGTTATTCTAACAGATTAAAAATTTAATTTGTAAATATTGCCTTTGGGCTGACAGCTTCTGTATGAGCACAATTTACAGTGAGGGTTACAGATAAACCTTTGGAAATCAAAAGTCAGAATTGCTGCTGGAAGCATCATCATTTAGTAGTAACACTGCTACTACAGGAGTTAATTTTGTGCAGTGTATGTCATCTAACATATTTCTAATGCAGACCTGAAATTTTGGGGCACTGAGCAAACAGATTAAAGCAGTTAAAAAAAAAAAAAAGCTTAAAAACATTAAAAACCCCCACCTTTAAAGATATCAGTTCTCTGCCCTCCATAATTATTTCTTAATTTTCTTCCTTTCTCCACTCTTCTTCCTCTATATATATTCAAGTCAAATGCCCATCTTAAAGAACCACCTGTTCTCAGCAATATGTTCATTACAAAGTAATGCATTTGCCTTGGACATAGTAATAGTGAAAAAAATACAACAAAATTTAGGAATCACTCATCTTGGAAGACTGGCAATCATCACACTGTATGCAGAAGCATTAAACTATTACAAATTTAGTCACTGTGACAAAGATATAGAAAAACAGAATAGATAAAGTGAGAAGAAGAAAAGTAATGAGACAATGCAGGTGGATCTGGCATTTATCATTCACCTTCTGCTGTTTTTATTTCAGGGTCTTGGCTCCTATTGAACCACGCGGTATGCCCCAGCTTCCCCCATTTATAAAAAAAATAATAATCATTTTATACCATTTCCATTCCTGCTTTAGCTTTCTGAATGTTCTCCACTGCCCCTTCAGCTCTCAGGAAAGCTTTAACCAGCCGTCAGTACCATCCATACCATTTAGGTACTTAATCTTTGGATTATGGGCTGACCAGTCATTTGGAGCTTTACCACTCCATACGCACTGTGGTAATGCATGAATGAATGGGGTTCAAAGTCTGACAAAGGGAAAAGCTGACTAAATTCCACTCTGCTAGTGTAGAACATCATTTCCAAAGCTAGAATCATTTGTATTTTATTTATATTGCCAGCCAGAATGTTTACTGGGAACAAAGGTAGGAGGAAGGAATATTTTGCCAGTGATACAGGAAAACAGCAATTTATATTTTACAGCTCATGAATATTCACCCCTAGAGGTTATATGACAGTTGGGTGAGTTTTCTTTTAGAGAAAAATAAAATCAAAGGACAACTCGGCAACTGAAAATATATTCCCACTGTGAATTATATTCACCTTGTAATACTCAAGAGAAAGCATTTCATTTTTTCAATTAATCTGACCTTTATCAAGAGCTACCACAGAAGGAACACTCTCACGGAACTAGGTACTTGGAGTCAGTGAGAAGCACCGTAGGTCTGTACACAGTGTACTCTACAAACTGATATTTAAAAGATATTACTGTATACCCTGTGGAACCGCTGCTTATTTACAAGGGTGTACACAGTTCTTGACCAAACTGTTCACCAGAATCTTTGTGCCCAAAAGCAAATGAGATGCCTTCAAGTGCCAGGGAGAAGTGCTGAGGGAGCCCTCCCTGGGTAGAATGCTCCTCAAAGCCATAATCTTTCTGGCAGGACACACTTAAGCCTCAGCCCCAATTTTTTTCTTCCCACTGGTAGGGATCTGAATTACCAAAAAGTCTGCCCAAGAGCAAAGCCTGCCGTCACTCACACAGTGGAGCCCTGGCTGGGGAACCAGACTTTAAACTGTTTGCAAAGAAAGCCTGTTCACTCAGAAACCCTACCTGTGGTTACACGCACTAGAACGTCGATATTAGGGGTTTTTTATTCCCTCCTAATAACAATCAAGAAAGAAAAAGGTAAGGGCTAAGTCTGAAGGCTGAAGGCTTTCGCTAGCTAGAACCACACTCTCAACAGAATTGGAGGGTACTGGGCTGAGAGGTGTGAAAATTAAAGGAAGCTCCAGACACAGAAGGAAGGAAGGACTACTGGACCATCATGAACTCAGAATTGCCTCAAGCTAAAATACAGCCTATGGTGTGTTCCAAGAGCACCTTAATTGCTCTGCGAATAGAGGAACCAGCCCTGAGAAAAGGAAAAAGACTAGATACTGATTTTGCTGTAAATGACCCAACCTTGTGCTAACTCAGAGCACCCGGTTATTTTTTATTTAGCTATTTCCAAGTAAATCTTATCTTCCCTCTCCCCCAGCATCACCACGATGCATTTTTCTCTGGTCTGCTGATGGGCAGCAACATGGACATCTACCTCAGCCATCAAAATGTTCACCTATTTGAAAACCGTATTATATTCCAAAAATGCTGTGAAGTCCTAAGTGTGAATTTTGCATAACCCCACCTGTATTACATTAGCAAAGACAAAAGGGTTGAGTTTAATTAGGCTGCTTTCCTTTAGGGCTGTTTTCTTAAAAAAGAGGGCATATATTTCAGTTTCATTCATTCTTTACTATTTTAGGAATATCAGTTTTCAGTACTACACCATTTTTGAAGATTATGAGAACACAAAGTCTACTCAGTTTTATTGAGGGTACATATACTGCAGTAACAGATCTTCCTTCCTCTTACAGGCTGAAAAGATCAATCAAAGCCAATTTTAAAAAGTTAAATTGGAAAATGAGAAATTCCACTAGAAATTCAGATTTTTTTTTTTTCTTCATTAATTCTTAGCTGCAACCTGTGTAACTGACTGCAAAAAAAAAGAATGCCTAGTAGCAGAGACATATTGGAATCAAGCTATTAAGCAACAGGTCATGCTGCATGCTTTGTGTGAGTTTACTGCCTTCCATTCAATCTTACATTAAATTTACTTTACCATAAATTGAGACTACAGGATTCTGCAGGATCAACCCCTAACAGCAAATGTATAAAAGCATGTGCAAATGCTGTCAGTACCATAGTTGCCAAGTCTTTTTGGCTAGAAAGCCTAAATTGACTCATAAGTACTGCTATTCCCAGCCAAAAATAAGTGTGTATTGCCTTACATTTTCCTTTCCACATTTCTCATAGACATTTACATTTATATCAACACATAATGAGTAGAGGAAACACAAAGACATTTGAACAGAATTTTCTTTAGCTTGTCAAAAATGCCTTTTTCTCCCTTTTTCCTCACATTAACATTAATTGGAGCTGGGCAAAAATCCTCATGTTAATAGCAATAAAAGTAGCACTAGTACTTAGATTTAATTAGCATCTAAACTAAAGATCCTACACCCCGCAAGCAATTTCCACCCAGGAAACATTTCGTCCGACAACCAAACGCAGCCAGTTCTGACGTGGCACAGGGCAGCTTTTCCAGATGAACAAGAATAAAGGGGAGAGGACACAAATGCAACCAGAGGGGCAAGGATCAGGTAAGTAGGTCACACTAAGACTAACTAGGACAGCAGGGCAAACATTGCCCTCCTTATGAAAGCAGCCTTCCCTATGAATAAAATCAAAACATTCGTCAAAGATAATTGAAATCATGTTTACTGCATAGATTCATAAATCTGAAATGTAGAGCTGCACAGACACCGTTCAATCCTGGTAACATCATAATAAATCAAAAGACCAGTAACTTGAAAGTCTTTCATGCTTTTTAGAATAACCCGAGACTTATTCACAGCATTTGTTTTTTCTGGCCTCCTTTATTTTTCTGTCTTGTAGAATGTGTGTTGCCATCTATATTTAACAGCAAATGCAAAATACAGACAGTCTTACAGATCAAAAAGGCTAAAGTTTCTTCTTGTTCTTCTGTTCCCTTCAGCTCACTCCAATACCTCCACCCCCTCCCTGGCTCTTGTTTTTCTCTTCTCCATGCTGTTTCATTTATTCTCCCTTCCTCAGAGTCCCTGCAGTTCCCTGTTGTTCCTCATTCTTGTCTTTCAGCTCCACCTCATCTCATTCCAGCTCTTGTGTTCTGATCTCCTATTTTCAAAAATACCAGACAAGAAGGTACTAAAAAAAATCAAAAGCTCTTGGTAAAGCTGCTGTTCTCTAAAGTACCTGACTGGACATCATGCTACTTTTATTTTAAGACTTTTTTTAGGACAAATCCAAGCAGCTCTCCTTTTTCTTCTAATGTGAAGATTTTTTAATCTAAAAATTGTCTAAGTTACAAAGCATTATTACGCTTTTTTAAAGAATATGGACATTTGTAGCTCTGCTGATGGAAGATTGGCTAATTCAAAATAACACTTTATCAGTGATTCATAACCTTTCCAGTTAAGCTATGCCCATTAGTCACATCCTTTTTTTTTTTTTTTTTTTTTTTTTAATGTTATGGAACTACAGAGCTAATTTTGATTCTGGGTCAAAACTGAACAGGCTGATTTTCCCAGGTCACAGTTCAAGCCAGATCTCAGTCAAATAATTCTTTTAAACATGGTTCTGTTTCATTTATGCTCTTGGTTTGACTTAGCCTCCCATTCTAGTTCTTAATGAATGATCTCAGAATCACCTCTTTGGCTCTTTTGGTAAGAAAAAAGGATGAAGTAGCCCATCATAAAGGATTGCAAATGGACTTAGCACTCAGTTGTTTATAAGAAATATGAACACATTTGCATGCCTGGTTTGGAAACGGCACGTGTCAATTAGGGGCATCGGCCACTTCCACATACAAATGCCCAATTTGTGCGTGCAGTCATGGTAACTGGATAGCTAACTTGCTTGAAAAACCTGGCTTAGCTTATACTGCACCTAAAAGCCCATCTTTTAAAGCGCATCTGCGTATGAAGATTTAATGATTTTTTTTCGATAGGGTTTAAAGGTTTTGGTTTTTTAAGTGGTTGCTTCCAGAGATACGTAAACAATTCTGTTCATTGTCACTGATTAGCATCACACAAGTATTAACCTCCATAGCCACACTAAATCACTGTGAGCTAAGAAAAACTTTATTTCCTATTAATTTTTGACTACCCCAAATAATGGACTTTGAGTTAGTCAAAGTAGTGCAAGAGGAGAGATAACAGAATTTATGCTTAAAAAAAATTAAAATATCTACAAACATGAAGGAAAAATCCTAATAGTCTGCCCAAGCTTATTAGAGAGCTTGTGCATACCGTAACGTATATCATATATATCATAATTTAAAAAGGTACTAAACAGAAATAAGTGGCAAAACACGATTTCAGAGTATTTTTAAATGGACATTGAAGGTTTCTTAGATACATTCTACAGAATAAGGTTTTGGACTGTTTTTTCCTCAGCATCCTGAAGCGAAGGTTGCTTTTCCCAGGAGGGGGTGCAGGGAGAAAGTATGTTAAGGATCATCTACAGCTGTAGAGCTGGCACTATATACTGCAGCTCTTTGTGTACTGTCAGTTCGCTATGACAACTGATATCTTGGATGAGGATGAACTGTGTTTCCTCACTGACATTGTCAGACAGCAAGGACTTGAGTTTGCACAGACTTCTGCCACTGTTTGAGACTGATAAGATTAAAACTGTTGTGATTTTGTTTTGATGGGAGCTACTGTACAAGCGCACTGCATTGTCTCCAGGGCAAGGCTGTGCAGTTCTGGGTACGATGGGGGAGGAGAGGAGGATGCATTGTGGTACAGAGACACTGTTTTTCTGAAACTGAGCTGAGAAGCATTGAAGAGCTAGGGATATTATGAATGTAATAATTTTTAATGCATGGCATTAGAATTGCGTACTGTCCAGTGAAATTTCAAAGTAGCCAGGTGAATGGGATAACCAGATAAGAAAAGCAGAGGTACAAAACATGTAAATTGGGATGTATATTATCTTAAGAGAGCACAGCATGAGAACGTCCGAGCATAACAAGGAAGGAAAGGTCCTGTTGCCTGGGCACAGAGCAGAGATCCTCCAGTTAGTGCTAGCCTCAGCCAGGAGAGTCAAATACCACACCACCATCGGAATGCGGTTATCCTGTTTCTGGACATCCTGCAGTACCAGCTGGCTGCCTTCACATCGTGCAGCCCATTAATCCATAGTCTTGATACCCAAGTGCTGACAATGCATATATATCATCATGGCATATCATATCTTACCAAAACCACAGCGAGCAAATGGGGAAAAGCAAGCACTGACACTACCTAAGCTCTGGTTAATCTTTCACTAACAGTTGCACTTGTCTGTTCTCAAAGAATCAGATCCAAAAGTTTGTGAAATGACTAGAAGAACTCCAGAGAAGTCAACAAGTCTTTGAATTAATTCATGATTATGTATACCACAAAATGTAGAGCAAGCTTCCTAGGACCAGTAGGATTGGGCCGATTCCTGTTGCTTTAATGTTTCTCATTCCTTTGGCTATACTATATGATCTTTCCCTTATTTATCTTTTTCAAAATGGAAAGAAATACAGGACTGGAGGAGATTTCCTGAGTAACCAAGTGTAATCTCCTGCCACCCATGGGAACAATAACATAGAAACCTTTTTATTCCCATTTAGTTCTTCAGGATAGGGACTGGCCCTTCTTTCTGAGGAACACTCTGCAACGGAAAAATGCACACAAATGCCGAAAAAGCCAGAGCTGATTATAAAAAAGGAGGGAGATAAGCAATACAGATGGTCCAGGCTGCCCACTCCAAACACATTATGACCTATGTCACTTGCTTATAGATTACTTCAAATCTCTTATCTCCGTCTTTGTGGCTAACGGCATGGAATAAAAAATTCTCACGTTCAGGCATAAAGACAACAAGCAATCCTACAGAGAAAATGAGTAGTCATGCCTATAGCTTCTCCTCTGGACTTCCCTGTGTCAGGTCTGTAGGTTTTCTAGGTTTTTCTGTTGTTACAAGTGAACTCACTTGCAGCTGCCTAAGGAACAGCTGCCGTGATCCGGTCCGGCATCGTGGGAGCTCTTCCCAAGTGAAGACCTATCAGAAAGGCAGCGCTGTATGTCAGCTTCGGCTGCTGACCTGTGAAAATAACTGATTCTAATGAACAATACGTAAGGCTGGCTGAAGCTTCCTTTGGCACTTATTGAATAAATAAATGATAATTAGATCAGAAGCATTACTGCAGACCTCATAGTCACTAAACCAGAACATTTGTAACAGGCTGGTTAAACGTCATCTCTCTCTAGAAGCCTATGCAAAGAAAGGACAAAAACTATTACTGCTCTCAATATTAGAAATAGTGCTGCTTGTTCAGGTGGTTGTAGCTGAGATGTATGGTTTTGTTCCTACATGTCTTAGGTGGTTCTCCTGCTAATGATTTATAACAGGGGGTTTTACGTGGGCATGAAACTACTCACTATGACAGGAGATGTTCTAGGTATGACTGCCCCAACTATGGACCATTACAGTGTCAGTAACATTTCTCTGTATAGTCTACAGAAATCTTTTTTTCTGGTTATTTATTTATTTATTTATTAGCTCCCAATACTACATCAGTGCCTAAGAAAACCAAATCTACACTGAATCTATATGGGTAGATTTTTTGCTTGACAAATGGTCTGCAGTTGTTAGAAAAGCATGTTGATTTTTAAAGAATTGAGAAATTGGCTCTGGCAAACTGCGGTAAAAATACAGTTTTCTCTGTGTTGATTTTTCAATATTCAGCGTGTTTTCAGAATACATCCTCAATGCCATGCTATGCTCTATAGACGTGATATATGATTATACAGCTGTGACTAAGAAATGATGTATGAAATAAAAATCCCTGAACAATGCATTGGGAATACAGAGTCTGTAAGCTACCGCATGCGCTGGTAGCTGCCGTTTGTTGCACTTGGAAGTAAGAAAGGAGCCAGCGCATTTCAGTGAGGATCCAAACACCAACTATATTAAAAACCTTTCAGAATATACAGACTTCCTCTTTAATGTGCATTATGCATTGTAAGATAAGGCTGAACAAGAGAGCCATTTGGGATCTTTGTTCAACCTGGGAAGGCAGGATGCTGAGTATCTATTCTAATCCCCTGTAAAGGGCTGAGAGCCGGCGGCTCTATGCCAGCAGCACTCCCAGGCCAAGCCCAGCCCCTCCATCTTGTACCAGCAGTTTTGCCCATTTGCAGCAGTAATCAAATCAGGGTGACAATGCTTCACGTAGTTCTAGTATAAGCCTAAAATACAGAGTAATAAGAAATTAATTTCACTGTGACTGCTGGCACATTACTGCAAGTTTTCCAACTTAAGCTGTCGGGGAAAAAAAGGGGGGGGGGTGGGCAAAAAGAAAACAAAAAACCAACTCCTTGTCTCCTGGTCCCCATCTTCCCAAATACCAAAATGAAGCTGACATAGCAGAGCCTGCTCTTTAGGTATCAAAATAACAGCCTCACCAGCCAGCATCCAACTTGTTTCTCCCAGCCACAGGAAAGAAAATATGGAGCTTCTAAAATTCTTCATCATATTTTAGTTGGAGTAATCAGACGAGACATAATTGAAGCTGCCTACGTGAGTTTTGACCTCCTTGAAAAGTTCCCTAAAAGTTGCTCTTCTGAGACTCATATACCTTCTCCTGCACTGTCAGCAAAACGCTGCCCAGACCTTGTAAGTATGCTGTTAAAGTTTACCTGCCTTTGCGTTACCGCTGGGTTTCTTTTAACAAATGCAGCAGCAATTTCTGCCGTCAGCTTTAGTTTATACATTTCTTTCTACCGAGGAAACACCTACTTGCTTCTGTATGCTTATAACACCTGTGGAAACGGAGGAATATTTTCACTTCTGTGAAACAAGCCGATCTTCCTGCCTCTGCCCTCCCCCAGACCCCAAACGTCAAAGCCTTACCCTTCCACCTCCCTTTGCACACTTACCCAGCAGCACCCAGCACAGAGCACGGCCAGACCTGTACCAAGAGCCCCGCGATGACGACAGGCTCGCTGGCAGCCTGGGTGGGTCAAGTGCCAGCGAGGTGACAAGTCGG
>JANHGO010006728.1:0-20986 GCA_024606505.1 Aquila spilogaster
TTGTTTTTCAAATAAAGCCATTTTTGCCCTTTTCTGCACCGCCTGCTGTATCCATCACATTGATGCAGTACAACAGAGGTGTGCCCTCCTGGACTTCCTTTTCTGGTTGAGGTATCTATAGAAGCCTTTCTTGTGCTTGGCATCCCTTGCCAAGTTTAGTCCAAGCAGAGCCTTGGCTTTCCTGACCACATCCCTATACAGCCTATCAGCTTACTTATACTCTTCCCACAGTACCTGTCCCTGCTTCCACTGTCTGTGCATTTTCTTCTTTCTCCTCAGTTTCATCAGCAGGTCCTGGTTCAGTCATGTCGGTCTCTTACCTTCCTTTCCTAACTTGCTACACCTGGAAATGGAGAGCTGTCGTGTGCTAAGGAAAGCTTCCTTAAAGATCTGCCAGCTCTGTTTTGCACCCTTGCCCGTGAGGACAGTTTCCCAAGGTGTTTTGTTGACTAACTCCCTGAAGAGCTGGAATTTAGCTTTCCTGAAATTTAGCATCCTGAGTTTACTCTTTTCCTGTCTCAAATCCCTCAGATGCATGAACTCCACCAAAGCATGCTTACTACAGTACAGGCAGCCTTCAATCCTGATGTCACCAATCAATTCATTTGCATTGGTGAGCAACAGGTCCAGTGTTGCATCCACCCTGGTGTGGCCTTCAATTACCTGACTCAGAAAGTTATCCTCAATGCATTCCAGGAACCTCTTGGATTACCTACAGCTCACTGTGCTACTTTTCCAGCAGATGTCCGGGTGGTTGAAGTCTCCCAGCAGGATAAGCACTTGAAATCATGACACCTCCTGTAGCTGGAGGTAGAAGGCCTCATCAACAGGCTCAGCTTGACTGGGTAGCCGTAGCGGACACTGATCACAAGACTCCCTTTGCTGCGTAGGTCTCTAACCCATATGCTTTCAAATTGCTCACGACTATTCTTTAGGGACAGCTCTTCACATTCTATTCCTTTACTGATGTAGCCAGCAACCCCCATTCCCCTCCTCCCTAGCTTGTCCCTTCTGAACAGCTTGTAGCCATTGACAGCCACACTCCAGTCATGGGAATCACCCCACAAGGTTTCTGTGATGGCAACTATATAGTAATTTTCTAATAGCGCAGTAGCTTCCAGCTCTTCCTGTTTGTTTCCCAAGCTGCATGCATTGGTGTAGAGGTACTTCAGCTGGGCAGCTGTTCTCGTCACCTCCTTAAAGGGTAACTCCTTAATTCCTTTTAAGTATTTCCCTTGGTTTTCTCCATTGCTTTCTCCTATTGCCCCATGTCAATTTAAATGATCCAACAGCTACCAAAAGGAAGTAAGTGAGAAAAGAAGCGTGTCAAATATTAAATACAACTGTATCAAATTTTCTATGAAAAGAGGAAATAGAAGAAAATATCCAAAACAAAAACAAGTTGCAATTGTGTAAATTATTGTATTTAGGTTCCTTAATACACAATTAGTATGCTGAAGTCAAGGAAAAGTTAAAAAATTGCTCATGGTTAACTTACTCCTAAAATGTGATTTCATTAATTTTCTACTTGAGTATTCTCTGAGAAGCAGCTTTATCCATTAAGTTGGAGACTACAACTGAGGGACTAAACTATGCTGGGAATTAAAATGTTGGGGATTAAAATGAACTGAAGAACAGGTTCTGCAAATATTTTTTTTATATAGGCTTCAGTTATTTAGCACCGCTGTTCTAGTGCAGCACAGTGTTTATAAAACTAGACATTTATGGTTCTGGAAAAAAAAATGATATCTGAAGAAAGATGAATTATTTCACAGAATCACAGAATCAAAGAATTGTAGGGATTGGAAGGGACCTCTGCAGATCATCTAGTCCAAATCTCCTGCCAAAGCAGGCTCCCTAGACCAGGTTGCACAGGTAATTTGTATTTTACATCTTAGCTGTGAACAACCACATATCTATCAAAAGTTAAAAACAGTGTTGTAAGAGAAGTAGTGAATCAAAGTTACCTTACAGAAGCCTAGATAGTTCCTATTGAAAGATATTTTTTTAAACATAATTAAGACAGAATAAAGAAGTACAGATAGAAATATCAAAAATTGAAGGACATTTCAGATGACAGGTAGAGTGATTTTCAATTTATCTTCAACATTAAAAAAATCCAGATGTGATTTATAGATGCTCAACGGACCACATATTTATGCTCATACCTCCACATATTTCAGCCTTCAGTTTCTAAAGGCAGCAAAACTACATAGATATT
This sequence comes from Aquila spilogaster, assembly GCA_024606505.1. Taxonomy (NCBI): domain Eukaryota; kingdom Metazoa; phylum Chordata; class Aves; order Accipitriformes; family Accipitridae; genus Aquila; species Aquila spilogaster. The sequence goes on from JANHGO010006728.1 coordinate 2,222, forward strand.
CTAATAAGCCAAAGTTCTCTCAAGCAAAACTGTACTACAAAATTCACATACTGAAACAGAAAATCCTAGGCTAGTATATTTTTCAACAGTTTTCTACTGCTTTGAATGCAGACAGAACATAGACTCTCCTCTTCCCTGTGGTTGAATTTATAAAATAAAACTTAAAAAAAAAAAAAAAAAGGCTCACATTAAAAGTTGAAAAGACACCAATAAAGAAATTTGAAAACTATAGAAAAAAAAATCTGCACAAAGATATTATTTCATATTATTGAAACATTTGACCTAATGTATTTTAAATTACTGCAAGTCACCCTTTCAGAACTCAGTTCAATTATGTATTTGATACTCCTGGAAATAATTATTTTAGAATGCACAACACAAGTACTGTAATCATTAAAAACTCAACCACAGGAATGGAAAAAGAAATTAAGCACAAAGGGAGAACAGTGCATAAATGCCTCACACAAAATCTTGTATCAACAAGTATAAAGAGAAAATAATCCAAGTAATTATTTAAAATGTCAAATGTGCCCACAGTCAAAACCCTAGGATGGATAACTGAAAGAGTAAGAATTCCTGTAAAATGACTAGGAAAATTCAGTTAAAAGTTCTGTATTCCATTACAAGGCAGATATTTTTGAGGCCTTTGTATTCACACGAAAATCAAATAGGACTTCTTTATTTTTAAAGAAAGCATACTGGATAAAGCTCCTTATATAAAAAGGATAATAAAACTCTTCAGTGAAGATGAAACAGAGAATTTTCCCCTCAAAAAATCTATATGGAAAAATAATAAAGTATTATACTAACACTCCATTGCAGAAGGTCAAAGTGTACAATGTCAAAAATCTCACTACTTCTTGATAATATTTTTAATATTTTAATGTACAGATGAATAACAAACTAACACAAAATTATTACTACAGTACTACTTTTTTTCCCGATACTTTTACAGATACATACAATGGACAGAATTAGCAACTACTGGGAATGTAGTAACTGCACTGCTAGGTCTTCAGGACCCTTTACTAAAGAAAACAGTGAAAACAGAAGTGGGATGTGGTTATTTGACCTTGTGACCAAAGGACTAGACAAAAAAAAGTTAAGCAAAAACAAAGCACACACTACCAAGTATCAGCCTGACCTCAAACATCCCTATTTGAATTACAAATTCATAAGATGTTTCCTAATACTGCCCATGTAATGAACTGGAAAAGAACTGTGGTGTTTCAACATAACAATTCTGTTACTACTATGGAAAGGAATTGTATATAATGGCAAAATCTGGTTTGGAAATCCATTCCAGCTTTATCACCAGAAAATGTGGTTAGAAATAGAAGTGCTTTTAGAAGTCAATGTGAATACAAAAACAGAGATTTGACCCAGAATGAAGAGAACCCACACAACCATCACTGCAAGTTTTTAAACAATCTCTGGAATTGTGAAATATCATATTTTAGTTATTAATCACTAAATTGTTAAGGTAATCTTTTGTGGTGTATTGCTAAGCTATGCACTCTTGCTTCAGTTTTCACTGGTAACTATGGTCTCTTTAGAATCCTGAGATGCAGCACATTTCAAAACATGCAACTTATAACTGTCAGAAAAATGAAGGTTTGAATTTGACATTGAAACTGATTTAATTAAATTAATTGATTAAATTGATTTAATTTAATTTAAACTGAATAACAGATTTTTTTAAGTATTAAATACTGCCAGAAAAGTGACATCCACATGTATTTCAACTGTCAGAATGTGGTATACCTTCCTTGAAATTAATAAATTTAAAAATAATTATAACATTTCTGCATACAAAAACTTAACTGAACTTTTCACTGAATTCACCAAATTCATATCTATACTTTGAGACTCCCTCTAATAGCAGTTTTCTGAACATTAAAGATACAGCAGTGAACCGAATAAAGGATCACAAGACAAATTTTCTTTGTCTGCCATTTAAACCACTATCCTACCAGAATTTTATATCTTGCCAGCAGAAGGAAATAAGATCAAGTACAGTGGATAAAATAAAGTATGCAAGCATGTTTTTGCAGTACTAGGGTGATAAGACTGCTTATGGTAGACAAAACATTTGGACAAGCAGTCCAAAAGATCACAGGTGATTTACTTTTTCTTCATATCCATTGCAAGGGACTGCAGTGTGTTATTTTTTTTTTTTGCTAACTACTGTAGCACAGTCTTTTCTCTTATAAGAAGTTCAGTGATGCTAGGATACACAATGAACAGGAAAGAAAACAAAAAAAATAATAGAAGCTAATTAAGTATAACGCTAATAATATATTCAATTCCTAATTTTTTCTTTATTCTATATGTAGTTACAATATTGAAGTACTAAGGCCTGAATAGTACGCCTCAAACTGAAGTTGACCTTGAGATGAATCTCACAACCAAGCATTATGTATCATCAGTAACCAATGATTAGCGAAATATGTATGATCATCAGCAAAATATGTATCTTGGACAAAACATCTCATTAACAAGAGATGTAGCTTAGTTAAAGTGTTACAAGAATGTATTAACCTTTCCTTGTTTAGAAGCATAGTCTCAAGGCCTACTAGTACACAAACTTCCTTGGTTCCTCCTTGAGCCCTGGCCAGGCTTGAGGTGGAATCCAAAAGGAATAATGAAACCAAATGTTTCTGCCTAGCTGTCACATAAACTTGTTTACTCAACAATATAAAAGCTGAATCCTCTTTTAGCAAAGTTGGAGACCTCACCTATGAGTGAACACACTACGCAAGACTCCCCAGTTACCAGGAAAGGCTCTCCAAATCCTCGCTGCAACAGGGCCTCCCCAGTGACTGTGGATTTGGATTATGGTAAAATATTAGGGCAATTGATATATCTTTCTTAATCACTATTGCTGTCCTTATGAAGTAGTGGTTAGGTGCATTGCCTTGCTGTTTTATTCTTGCTGTATCACTTCGTTTCTTATCTCACCGCTTTAAACTTAAGTAAAGATATACATACTTCTTTAACTTAGTGTCTATGACCTTTGTGCTGACCCCATCCACTGGCAAAACAAGTATATAAGGCCCCACAGAAATTACTAAAGGAATGCATCATTTATTTTAAAATATTTGTGTTACTGCTAGAATCCATCTGGATCTCTGCACCATTTCTGCTAGAAACAGAAAATGCTGTGTGACTGCCTAGCTACAGTATTTACCCAAATTTCCATAAACTAATTCAGTAGTTTTTGATATTGAAAATCTCAACTGTTTCAGCTGAAACCAGTAAGTAGAAAGTTCACTTATTTCAACCATTTAAGACTTCTGAATTATTTTAATTTTGTTTTTATTAAGCTTCTCTTCCTGCTTTCTGCCTGCAATTTAATGGAAAAATAATCTCAACTAGTCATATAAAACATTACTTTCAGAAATTTTCTTTGCGGAACAGCAGGCACTACCCTTGCATACAAAGAAAAATCTGCAATTCCACATTATGAATACAAGTAAGACAAAACATTGCCTTTATGAATGGTTTCACTACTTCAAAGTAAAATTAAGAAGCATGGGAGCTTAGTACAATCCAATATCAATATTGTTTTGTTTTTTTTTTTCAGATACTGCTTTCCTGTTACAACTTGTTTTCAAACTTGTTCCTGGTTCATAAATTAATTCTTATTCCTGTTAATCAGGTGACTTGGATTTTCTCTATGTAGTATGTGTTACTCTACAGTTCCATGAACTGTTACATATGCTATAGACTGCACTTAGCTTTCTTCAAATCTTGCATCAGTGAAAGGAGACAGAATGTAGACAAAAGACTATGGCAAAGGGGTTGTGCAAGCATTACTTTACACAGGAAGCTAACATGCTTCTTTTATTCTTCTAATCATGGATTTGGAATACTTTCAACATGTCTCCAAAATTCAAGTCAATCTTGCAATTAATTAGATTGCATATGGGAGCAAACAACAGATGTGAAAGTTCCTTGGAATTGCTTACAAAAATCAACACTTTGGAACAAAGATATGCTTCTGTTCACTTAATTCATTACTCCCATACTAAAGCAAAAAGTGCTCAGAGAATGAGCCAAAGCCTCACATGAAGACCACATACAAAGCTTTTTGTTATATTCCTAGAAGAGCACCACATACTCATTAACCAAATTTTTAACCAAAAATATTACAAAAGTAATACAGTTACTTACAGTTACTTACAAAAGTAAGTACAGTGCAGGTCTGAGGTAGGTCACCTGCTGTGTCTTTGTCTCACAGTCCATGGAAAACAGTTTGGGAGTTTTAATAAAAGGCTATAGTTCACACGCTATTAAACTCCTTGACACGTTCTCCTAGCAATAAATAAATATGCCTACATACAGACATGCAAATATATCCTACCACATCAGCATTTTGCAAAACAGACTGAGGAAAAAAGAAATGAACAGCTATTAGTATTATTAGCTATCTAGTACCAGGGAACCCCTTCAAATACATTCAATATGAAAACAAACACCAGAATTTTTAGGAACGATGCAATAACTAGAAGAACATTGTCCATCCAATTAATAACACATGCACAGCCGGTCTGAATGGCTGGCCTATGTAATTTATTGTATCTTGGGGCACTCAAAACACTGGGGTCTGTCACAGTTCTCACTATTTTCAGAGCAGTCAGAAATGCAAGCCCAGAGGTTATAGGATTATGAGCATCAAACCACAAAAGACAACACTGGCATAGGAGTTAGTAAATCTTGAGCTTATGTCAAAAGAGACAAGAAAATGTGGATACTCATGGAAAAGTTCTTCTTTATCGTTAAATATTTAACCAAAGTGCAAGACACTGCTTCCCTCTATATCTGAGTCTCATTAATATGAGGCACCCAATACTGCGTTTTATCTATGCACTGGATATAATAACATGCATTTTTATGATAATTAAAAGTGAAACTAGTGGCTTGTCATTTAATCCTACTTCAGTGCCTGCCTTCTTTTCCATCTCTGTGTTAAAATTCACTGCCCTCTACTCGTTTCTCTCTTACTCTAGCAAGAAAGTAAAGCATTGTTTTGCTTTCACTTCCTTTCAAACATTGACCTATCAATATTACAGAGTCAAACAAAATTTCAGAAAATTAATAAAGATAATTTTCTGGACATGACGTGGGTGTACCTTTGATGAAAAAATAATGTCTGGCTATTGGCTGTAGCAAGTATATGCAAATTTGACTCAGAAAAGTTCTTTAAGGTATCATGAATGTTTATATAATCCTCTACAAATCTGATAGCTTTTGAAGATTTCTTTCAACAGATATAGCAGTCTTATTTTATATTTCAGCTTTGTACACTTGGGAACAGTGGTAGTTACAAAGTAATTACAAAATAATGGGTCAAATTCCTGCAAAATGTCCTTCACATCTTAGATATGTAGATTCTTACAGCAACATAAGAAACATTTTTCTAGTATAAAATTCTTCCTTGAAAATGCAACAGATAAAACAAAACTGAAGTACATAAATTGAGCTGTTGCCAAAGTAATGCTGCATCTATTAAAAAAACTTAGGATTATATTTGGAGTATTAAAAGATCATCATGAGATCACATTGTCTACCTTTCATTTATTTTCTCAAATGATATGTTACCAAACGGATTTTCTTCTTTTTTTTTTCTTTTTTTTTTTTTAAATCTTTTAATGTCCTTTAATCTTTAAAGGTGAAGAACTGATGACATTCCCCACTTGATTTAGACACTTTGGGTTGAATACGTAGTAAATAGTACCACTATTCTTGCCTTGGGCATTTTACCTTGATATTTTTGCTTTATTTTCCATTTCCCCCTCTTAATATTTATCTTCTTGATCTCTTGCTTCTGGTAAAAAAATCCCACATTTGTCACTTGTTCATCTGCCCTTGAGAAAAGATGGTCAAAGAGATGAGCCACTTTTTGTTCCACTGATACTGAGTGAGACTTGTTTCTGGGTAACAAAGTCAAAAATATGTGCAAAACTAATTAATTAACTAATAGACTCACTAATTCATCAATTGACTTTATAGACTCTGTATATGTATGGACCAATTTTACACATATGACATTAAGTTACTCCATAATATCATGAAACCTACAACAGCTCTGAATAATTTATGTTAAAAGAATACTAATCAAGAAAGAAAATGGTTGAAAAGTGCTGTATAAAGAGAAAGAAAGATAAGTTACTTGCTTTTTGTTGAGTAACTTATTTCAAGGAATCCCATTCGCGTATCCTGTACATTAAGTGACTATTAAAGTATACATTAGACACTGAGAAGGTAGATTTGTGGTAAAACTGGAACTCTTCAAATCATTCAAGGAAAAAAAACTAACTAGGGAAATCGACAGAAACTCTGTAGGAGACATCTGCTGAGTTTTGTTCCTCACATTTTAAAGAAAACATTGGACTACTGTAACAAAATCCTAGATTTTTCTCCCAGATACAGCTGAAACAATCTCATTTGGGAAACCCACACAGTCTTGCTGTCAATTCAAGATAGAGCTAGCTGTCAGCAGAGAAGAATCTGCACTAGCTGAACTAGTTAATCTGCATTATTGGTCATACTAACCAAGTTATTTATGATACAAGCTGTTCCAGTGCTAGATGTATTTTCACTTTCCCCACAGCTTATCCTTTGTAAATGACCAACTTATGACACAAACAAACACAAACATCCCTATTGGTAGTGTTTTACCCTGGACACTTTTGCCAATAAGACCTGTACTGCTAAATGTAAGTGAATCCATCCACAATATAACAGAAGATAACTCATCCTATGCTAATCTTGAAGCACTAGTAGAGTCAAACTTCTGAACTATTTACCACAATATTATTTAGCTTATAATAGCAGGGTATGTAAGAGCTTAAATACATTATTACTACCTCATTTTCATGATAACAATTATCTAATAACTAATTAGGCTACCTCTGATCACAATCTGAATTTGAAAAACTGCATTCCCATATTTAATTTAATGTAATAAGAAATATCAGTGATTCCAGCTAATTTATTCATTCTACTATTCTGTCTTTTGATTTGTGAAAAACCTAAGTTCTATAAATGTACATGAAGAACTATGTTATACTAAGAGAAACTGTTTGAAAAAAAAGACTGACAAATCAGACGATATTACTCTTGATTCTGTTTTTCTGTGCATTTCAAGACAGATTTCAAGCCTTCTCACTCCAGGAAATAAAACCCGTTAGCCTCTGGTAACTCACCCTTTTCTGCTCCTTAATATATTCCATTAGTTCCTCTCTTGTTCTTCTAACAGCTTCTTTGATTGCCTTTTCACTTCGTTTTTGTTCCTCCATTAATGCTTCCTTGATAATTTCCTTTGTAAAAGGAAAACGTTAAGTGTAAGTATTAAAAATATTTCATAAATGTAACACAGTTCACCCTTTTCCTTCGTACTAGAAGTTTATCACGACCATATTCTGCCCCGAATTAGCATGACCCTAAATCAAATCTGATTTGGTACTAGATGTACATTATAATAGAGAAAGCCAGGAACAACTTCAAACACCTCTATCACCTCAAATACCCATCTATCTACATAAGTTGTTATATACATTGTCAGGCTTAGAAGAAGACAACTAACTTTGCTGCAGAACTTACAGTATTCAAATTAAAATATTCAGTTAAAACATGATACTTATTTATAAGGGGATAATGACTACCATAAGAAGAAATACATAACTTCACAAATGTTTGGGAGCTCAGATGACAACCATTTATTGCCTTGTTTATTTTAACGGTTTGAGGAACATTTGTCAAACTGAGCAGTGACACCATTTTTAAATACAGAATCTCAGAACACTAACATGCATTCTTGGTGCTTTATCATTCTTCATATAAAACATCCTTGCAGGAACTCAGTTGTATTGAATGGATACACTCCAAAGAACAGATGGAATGCTAAGGCTTTAGAGGTATATGCTATTCACAAAATTACGTAATTCATCTACACATATCAGAGTGGCACTTTACCATATACTTTTAATGTACAAAATGAATAATATCACTGGATTGGACCAAATAGACTAGATCTTTGAAACTCTTAAATTGACGTGTTTCAACTGAAAAAAGTCTTATTTCTTACCTCCAGCAATTTATGTTTTTTTCACACAAAATTGAATAGTTTGTAAAACTATACTTTTGTTATGTTTATAAATGAAAAGGTTTAAGATCTCAAATCTGAACTTTATAGCTCTCACTGTTCTGGTATACAACAAATACGAAAATTACAGTTGATTCTTTTTTTTTTGTTTTTTGTTACTTATATTCTTTAATTCAGATTACCAAAGAAAAATCCTGAGACAAAGGTCTCTTTCACTTAAGAACTCTGGCAAAGCTAACAGAAAAGTAGCAGAAAGTTACACATTCTAGAAATATGCTGTTCTCGAATTCTCATGCCAGCTAAATTTGTCAAAAGGTCCAAAAATACTTTGTTTCTTATTAGAATGGAAAATAATGCATTCATTTGCCCAATTAAATTCTTAAAGGCAAGTTACAAAACTGATAAGGTGTTATATCTTAAAATGCAGAAAATCCTATATTAATAAAATATTTAAAAACAACAAACATATCAACTTTCCTTGACATCATGCTACTTGATACTTAACACTATATGAATAAAGGATCAAAGAAAAATACAATGAAATTCCAAGGTTCTACTAAAAATATTACTAGTAAACAGAAACTACTAGCAATACATTATTTAATGGGTCAAATGTTTATGGTGAACACTGGTTTTGCAAGTCTTTATGGAAACCACTTTTTAAATAAAATGTTTTGTAAGTTTGAGAGCATGAGGATGCACATAGCAGCACCAAGTGACAAGAGATTCCTGCTATTAGATCGACTTATTTTCAATATACTGATGAAGTCTAGAAAAGGAGTAGTCCACTGCATGCTGACTTTAACCATACTTCATACTTCAGAAGTACTTTGTATTAGTTAAGACCACCAACATTATAATTTGAAGGTTACTATTTTCTGAAAAAACATTGACATTGTAGTCTGTGGTTGTATTTCCTAGATAAAATTTATTACTGCCACCTGATCCTTGTGTGGAAACAAAAGAATGTTCCCATAAAATTGCAAACTATCATATGTTTTTGTTGTTTTATTTTCTTTTGTTTTAGTATTGGTTGGAATGCTCTGTTACATAAAGTACAGTCTCCTCTTTTTGTCTTCCTACAGAGGTGCACACACACACATACACTCTAGTGATGCAGTTGTGATTCCTTACATATGTTTGAAAATGATTTATCAATTTATTTTATTTTTTATATGCTACTCTAGTCTTCTAACTGACGTGTATATTAGAAGTCCTGTACAGGAGCTTCTTTTGGCTATAATTAGTTGTGTGGCCTCTGATTAGATATCAAGAAAGAAAGAGAGAGTTGCACCTGAAGTGCAATTTGTTCTTCACGTTTTTCTGAGAAACTGGACTTTCAGTTTTTCTTGAATTAATTAAAATAACACTGAAAGCCTCAAATAGTGCCATGCCCTTTTTAGGTAGAGATGAAATACAGGCCAATTTTTACCTTGGCAACTAAAATCTAATTTAAAAAAAAGTTTAAAGATGGGTGTAGCATTATAGGCAAGAACAAATAAAAATATAAAGTAAGCGCATACACTGAGAAGCTATACATGCAGTTAAAACTTCGTTGAACAGTAGTAATAGGTGATGTCAGAATTTAAGTGATCATTGTATCAGCTGATAATTTACTGTAATGACTGACAGAAAACAGACTGAAGAAAGATGGTGGCTTTGAGAGCCTGGAGTGAGCTTTTTGTGGAAAATTGTGTAGAAGAAAGACAGACTAATATCAGTGATTAGCTCAAAGGGCAGGGCAACAATATGTGTGTTAGCTAGGTGATTGGATGTTCTTTGAATTATTTCTCTTACAGTGACTCATATTTGCTTAGATTCTCCTTCTCCAAATGTCTTGAACAACATGTATAGTATATATACTGTATTCATCTGAGGTAGAGGAAAGAAATGGTGTATTGCATAATCACCAACTTTGCTGCCCACTATCTGCTGTCATCTTACAAAAAGGACAGGATTTGTATTGTACATACTGCTAATGACAATATATGTGCTCCATTTGTCTCTGTTGAATATTTGTTGAATACCTGTGTGCTTATTTTCCCAATTTCCAATATCTCTCATTAATAAATAAACTATAAATAAACTTCCTTATTGAAGTCCACTCCTGAAAACTAAACAGAAAGGGCAAAACAGTTTTCTTCTAAGTTTGTCAATCCAACACCAAATCCGTCTTCTGATAGCTTTGAGCAGCCTAGCGTTTTTACAGAGGCCTATGTATGTTTGCTGTCATGAGCTGCAACTAACAGACAGTATAATTATAGTATGCTTTGCTTATTACCCCAACAGGGCTTCATGCAACTTTGTTTTCACGTCTATCTAAAACTTCATATCCATCAGAGCTTGTTCTTAATTATGTGAGGTTGTAAATGGAAAACAAGTCTTATAAGTTTCATTTTTTGTATTAACTTCATTAGAATAGTCTTTAATAGTCGTTATTAAATAAGTCGTTAAAAAAATTTCTTTCTTTCATGTTTTCATACTGGAACTATTCTAACTTCTGGTACAATACATAATTTTAAAAGAGACAGCGACTGTAGATTATTACGTAAAAAGTTAAAAGCCAAATTAATTCAACCTAAAAAAAAGCACATTCAAAGTGCATTTCATATTCTCTTAAGAGAAATTTAAGCACTGAAAGTTGAATAATATGGCAAAAGCAATAGAAATCGTAGATGAATTTAGAAAAGGAATTTTTTCTGCATCACATTACATAATATAATTATCACTACTGTATTAGGGCAGGAACCACGATATTCAGAAAAATAACTTCTGGCATAAGTCCACAAGATTTTGAACATGAACAGCAATGCTGTGATAGGCCAAGACCATTGCTGAAGAAAGTATTGCTTTTTCTACCAAAGCTTAACACTCCCTCAATTGGTCAAACAAAGTCTAATAATTTCTTCCTGGAATTGCAACATTAAATGTACCATTGTACTGGTATATTATGAAGCGTAGAACAAATGGAGCATTTCACATACTGCCTGCTTCCCCAACAGCATTTTGTAACCTATGCAACAGATAAAAAATGGACAAAGAAAGACTAGTAAACAGATATTATTTTGTATTCTGTACATTTAACTGGTAGTGCACTCAATGTCCTGTATATCATAAAGGAGAAGAGTTTCAAAGATATTTCAGGAAGTGAAATTAATATTATTGTATAGGTCATGTGGAAATCTTCTCAAGTACAAAAGCACTATAAAATACATAATAACAAAGTCAATACCATGGACTTCTTATATGCAAAAAAAATGTGTCTTTTAGTAATAAATACAATCAGAGTGAAAAATGAAAACAAAGTTGAAAGTTATCTCTGATGCAGAGACAAAAAGCAGCTCATACCCTATTTAACAGAGAAAGAACAATGGAGAGACCACACTAAAGGGCTAGAAAACGGTCTTTAAAGTAGTACTCTAAATGGGCAAACTATAATTGAGTCAGGGAAAATAAAAATGTAATATTAAAGGAATACCAGGAGCCTGGATAAAGATTGTATCTATGTGACTTGATATGATATGTCAAATATTACAGATCTGCTGCAAAAATGACCAGCATCATCTAAACAACTATACTTAAAATCAGATCTGAAACAAAGCCATTAAACAGTTCAGAAAAAAAGCAACAAGGTGCATATTGAAGGTAATGATTAGTATTTGGATAGTCAGAAAGAAAACATTAAACATCTATTGAGTTTAAAACGATAGTGATGCATTCACAAGGCGGTACCAAATAGAGATATTAAAATTTTTAGTGTAGACAGAAAAAATGCTCAAAGCAAGCACTTAGCAAGAAGTTTACTAGGCTTCTAAATTTGATACAAGCCAAGAGACAGCAAAAAGCAGCTACCTAAACCTGGGAAGGAAGTAGTTCCCAGTCATACAAAAGAAGCATAAATACCAAATATCACAGAAAATAACTGCCAAGCAACTGCACGATGGTACAGTGCACAACACAGAGGTTCTCATTCCCACTAAGTTATCAGACTGGCTGTTTTATCACTGTATTTGGCTTATGTGGCAAGGTTTTGAGTAGCTGTGGGGCTTCAGGGGTGGCCTCTGTGAGCAGAGCCCAGCAACTATCCCATGTTAGAACAACAGCCAGCTCCAGCTCCAAAAGGAACTCAGTGTTGACCAGAGCTGAGCCATGAGCAACACTGAGTGTGACTCTGGGAGAGCAGATTTAAGAAAATCTGTTGTGCAAGACCAGCTGGGAGAGAGGAATAAGAAATGTAAGACAAAAAGCCCTGCAGACAGCAAGGCCAGTGCAGAAGGAGGGCAGAAGGTGCTTCAGGCATGGAGCAGAAGTTCTCCTGCAGCCCATGGAGAAGCCCATGGTGGAGTAGGCAGCCACTCTGCGGCCCATGGGCACCAAATGGAGCAGATCTCTGCATGTAACAATGGAGGAGCCCACAGTGCAGCAGTGGATGTGGCCCGAAGTTGGCTGCAGTCCATGGAGAGTCCCTGCAGGAACATGCCCTGGGCTGGATCTACAGCCCATGGAAAGGAGCTTGCAGTGTAGCAGGATGTGTGAGGTGTGACAGCAACTGATGAGTGATCTCTCTTTCCTTACCTCAAACCTTGAGTCCTTTTTTCATCATAATTTTTCTCCTTCATCCTTTGAGGAGAGGGAGTGAGAGAGGGGTGTGCTGGATTTTAGCTGCCCATCAGGGTGAAACTACCACAATCACAGAGAAACAAGATGCAAACTTCAGACAATTGGATAACAACTGTATTTTAAAAATTGGTGGTGCCAATGAACAAAATCCTATAGTATTGACACCTAAAAAAGATCTGTTAATTAATCTGTACACAAAAATGTAGTCTCAATAATAAATACATAATCCCCACATATTTTCTTCTTTCTTCATACTGTTCTTCAAAATATTGATTATACAACTCCTGAGACCATGTAACAGCAAGAAATCTTTCTGTTTGTTTGTCATTCTTGTTTTTAAGATTACACAGCTAAGAAAAGACCATTCTACAGCTAATCAATCTGACTAAAAAAGAAAAACTGGAGTGGGAAATAATTTATCTAGGCAAAATAGTTTATTACTTTTTTCCACCCTTCCCAAATGCAGAGCAATGAGGAAAAATATTTAGGCAGAAAATAATTTTCAACTAAAATTTAATAGTTAAGCAGTAGTAGAAAAAAAAAGCTAGTTCTTTAAATATGGATCCAGTACCTCCATGTTTTCATTTATAAATGATTGGGTGAGGAAATCCTTACAATATTTAACACAAAATCGATTCTGACTTGCCAAAACTATGAACAGAAGAACTCCCCTAAGCGCACTGTAAGAATTCCCTTTAATAATACCTAAAAAAGTTTTAATAACATAGCAGGTAAGCAGCCATTAATTTTTTAAAATTAAGCACTGTGTTCTAGACTTTATGCTTTTAACTTCTGAGAAATTACATCTCCTAGTATTTTTAAACTCAGTGCAAAACATTAGATACACTTTGAAGCCCATACAATGCAAAATAATTTTAATTAATCGAGTTTCTTAAGCTATTTAGATGCTTTCTGTAGCTACTGTTACATTTACTCTGCATTGCCCAGTAATTATACGAGGCTTGCTGAAAAAGTAATGCCTCCTATTTTATTATGCTGACCCATGACGTCAGAGGCAGATGTTGGTGGTATGACAGCAGAGGTTGGACTTTCCCACCAATATTCCATTACACATTGTTGCCATGCAAGAGATGAAAGCAGAGGGTCAGTCTGACAATGTGAAGTCTGATGTGAGAAACATATGAAGCAACGGTTTGGAATTGAATCCCTCCATGTGGAAAAAATGGTACCTAGTGACATTCACTGACACTTGTTGAATGGTTATGGAGACCAAATAGTGGATATGAGAACAGTGAGGCAGTGAGTGGTGCATTTCAGCAGTGGCAACAGTGACAGTGGGTCACTTCTATTGGTGTAGATTTTTATGGGTGCAGCATGCAGGCTCTTGTTCATCTCTGGTAAAAAAGGATAGTTGGTGACCATGTTGAAAAATGGTGTTTTGTAGCTGAGAATTTGCTCTATCAAATCGTGTTATTGTGCTTGTAACTTCCATGGAAATAAATAGGAGGCATTACCTTCAGAGTGACCTACCATATAGTTATTTCTATTTTATTTAAATTTTTATTGCTCTACTTGCCCTATATCCCCCAATTTTCACTCTTTTTTAGTACCCAGTTTTACTCTTTTTTCCAATTTTGAATTCTATAGGAAAAGGCTCAGTTTCACCCAAATTTACAGATTCTCTGTGTACTGGGTGACCTTTGCTTTATCCAAAAAAGCACTCCAGATAAAATATTCTAGTGGGAGAATTTTCTATTTCAAGCATTCCTCTCAACACTGAGAATTATTGGGCCTATTAAACCCTCTTTGCAGGGAAGTTGCTACTGAAAAAAAAAACATCCAATGTATCAAAACTAAAAGATAAATGCTGGAGACACGCCAGCCTACATTTAGCCTGCTAAACATAGGAGTCCCTCACCTATAATAACTTTTCAATGTGTTGCAAAAAGATCATGTAGTTACTTTGCAAATGCACATTATCTTTAATTAAAATATGACTTGCTTATTTCAAGGACAGCTTATTCTCCCCAATTTAAATGTCATATTCATGGTATCTTATTCCTTTAATTACTTTTAGAAAAAGGAATCTTAAATTTTAACTCAGAATTTCTTAGTTATTATTTTCACTGTAAGTTTATCTTCACTTTGCATATTTGGTAACAATATTCTTGATATTGATAATGGGTTAATCACAGTTAATATAATTCAATCACATAGATTATAAAGCGGATTTCATCTCAAAGAAGATTATAAAATTTTGCGTATGTTCAGATGTTTTCATTCTTCATTCCTAGAGTTACCTATATGTTTCATGACTGCAAGCCATTCCACCTCAACTATTTGCAGAAGTGTACATGACCCTTTCCAGTCTTTCAATTTTGCAGACGTAAAGCATTAGCAAAGGTAAATTCCTCCTCTTTAGTACTATGCTTGATATAATATTTTGTTGTTCAAATCAATAAAGCCAATCACTTCAAATTATTTTGCAGCATGATAAAATTCAATTTTAATCTAAATTTCTATGACAAAATTACTAATGGGATAAAAGAAAAAAAATTAAATATAAAATTATATTTTCTTTCTCAAACACAGATTCTTCCCTTTTCTGATAATTTGAAAATGATAGAGAGTTTTGTTAAAAGCAAGGCTTTTCTTTCCTATTATTAAGTTCCAAACTCATGCGTTGGTCAGAAAATTAGTTCTCTTGTAATAATAGTATTCCCTGTAATACTGTTTTTATATGCCTGGCACTAGAAGACATATTTGTCATGTCCACTTACATTCATCCACACTTGTTTCATTACTAAACATAATAATATAATCAGATGACAATTCTGAAGCAAGAAGCAAAAAGAATTATAAAACATGACATGAAGGATTAAAAGAGGCAAGTCTTGTGTTACCATAATTTTACATTTAATTGTTCAAAATGTTAGACTATATATTTTACTCTTGGCCATTACAGAGCTGACTTGACAGACTAGGCTGTCTGAACAATATTTGCAAGTAAGTGAATAGTGCTTATACATCCTGTAAGAAAAATCTTAAAGAAAAAATGTAAATAAGAAACTACGTAGAAGGCTCTATAAAACTATTGTCAGCTGACAAACTGCTTGATGGTAGTTCCAAGTATTTTTCCACACTAAACCAAAGTCACTTCTGACATCTTACAACTTGGCACAGAAGCTTTATATGGCTTTCCTTGTTGTCAGATTGAGAGAATTTTAGCAGCTGTAGTATAAGAGTAACAGCTTAAGGAGGTAAGCAAATTCATGTTAGAAGTAAAAAGTGAAAATTTATGCAAAAAAAAATAAATCTATATGAAAGTCCATCCTTCTCAAAGAACTTGAATTAATTAACCAGAGATTAAAGAGCAAAACATCAAATATGTTGTACACAGTTATATGAGAGAACTCTAGAAATCTCAAGAAAAATCTGCATTTTACTTACGTGAAAACAGATTAAGTATTTGAAAAAAGGACCCTAATTCAAAGGAGAAATCATCGTTTATTATAAGAGAAATTATTCCTGTTACCATCAAAGTTGTCAGAGCTATTCAGTATTAAAAAAATGAATTAATTTATACTGCATAACCACATCAAAAGCAAGAAATTTATGGGAGAAATACTAACATTCTCCAATAACAAAGTACTATTCAGCATCACAGTATATAACTGAATACTCTAACATCATCGGCTGCTTGATTAACTAGCATCCTGAGCTGAAAAGTCCTCTTGAAGTCCTGAATTTCTTCCTTGGAAAAGCACTGACATCTCAGTATTTAAGATTTTGTCTGAAAATACATCAATCAGTACTAAACTACTTAATACTATGCTATCCCACGATAATTTCCAAAGCATATCAAAAGCAACAAGAAACTCCAGTAGTATGTTCCACAAGGAAAAAAAAACAAAACTACTTTGAGTTACATGAGGATATTTTATGTGCACCCAAAATCCATAAAAATAGAATCCTGCCTGACCTCACACACTCAACTATGGGACCCATTCCCTGAAGAATGTTTAAGACACAAAACCAATTTTAATCTTCTCATTTGACAGACAGCACATTTTGTCCAAAATGCAGAGGTTTCCACAGAAGGACAGATCTGCCTTAGGAATATAACTAAACTGCACATTAATTTAATGACACATTCATTTTTATTTCCTCCTTTACTAATCTCTTCACGTTCCACATGCTGTAAAACTATGGTCTTTCTTTACTGCATATACGACTATGTTATTGTTCTCTCTGCTGTTAATAGCACCTCTGCACCACTGGTACCAACAGTCATTCAGTATAGTCTAAATGATTTCTACTGTAGCTAAACCTTGAGCAGTTTTCTTAGCTTAAATTTAGCTTTGAAGTCACTGGATTATCTTCTGGTCATAAAGAGTTTGAGTCCTTAAATGATGATAGTAAAATTACTACCTTGAAAACTGACATCAGTTGATACCTTTACATTCAATAAAATTAAGCCAGCTACATACAAAACAAAATCACTTTATTTACACTAGAAATGTAAACAAAACAGATACGAATTATAGTAATGGTTTTGCATCAAAAAATGACTTCGTGAATTTGGTAGCTATGAGATGAATATTTCTTTTAAGCACTGGAAAGGGAAATGGCATCTGTTTGCAAAGAGATGGGTTTTAAACATACATGATAGTTTATCCCATCCTTCTTCAAATTTTAAAGGTGGGTGGTTTGTTGTTTTTTTTTTTTTCTTTTTTGTTGTTCAGTATGTTAAAAACAGTAACATAAAATTCCCACATTTGAATGAAATACATCTTGAATGTGTGAAGATTTTCTGTGAAGAATTTTAAACAAGTAGGCCACCAACAAAACAGATCGTTCCTTTGGATATTTTGATCAGCAGAGACTACAAAATTGAACTTTTGGAAGAGCTACTTAATTTGAGATCCCTACTGTCTAGTTAAATACAATGCTGGGAATGTTCCTCTCAATTTGGGTTAAATGATACACTATTATCCCCACAGAAGAATCTCTTTAAGATGTAACTCTAAAAACATTGGTTCGTTAATGTTTTAGGTTTCTGATTTTAATAACCCACTTTATTTTGTACCTACTCAATATTTTATCTCAGTAAAACATACTTCTACTAAGAGAGACAACAGAATTCCAGCATAATAAGGAATAAATGTAACTTATCTTCCATAGATATAAAAAAGAACAAGTCACATAAATAATCTACAACATAATAGCAGTATCTGAACCATTTGTCTTGAGCTCTTTGGGAAGAAAGTGAAGAAAACCAGGCTTTTACAGTGCACAATTATCTCATTTCAGGACACATGCTTCAGAAAGTCACAAGAGCTACGTTCTGAAACTGTCAAATTCTCTCCAGTCTAAATGGAAATAAATTAATGGAAATAAATTAAGAAGAATGCAGTGCATTTCAGTACCAATAAAGTGAAGTAAAAAAACAATGTATCATAAGAAAATCTGCCACATCATTAGAAAAACCCTAAAAATTAAATATAAAACAAACAAAGCAGGCCCATGGAAGAACAAAATATACTAACTTCATTATGTTTTCTTTGCTCTTGCATTGCTTCCCAAACAGCCTGGGCAATCTTCTCATTATGTCTCTCATGTTCTGCTTTCCACATATTTCTTTCTTCTTCATGAATCTTTTCCATATTTCTCCTTTCCTCTTCTACGGCTTTCAGGACAACCTCCTGTACTAGTTCTTTTTCAGCCTTCAAAACAAATTTAAGAAGTAAATGAAGAAAATAGCCAATGTGGGTGCTGTAAGCATCCAGTTTACTTTTCCTAATGAGATCAGTGAGCTGACAAGATATGAGACAAATTTTTGTACTTCTGAACTATGAACTTCAATCCATCTTAAAATGCTACTAATCTTGTACTACCATGGGACAATGACTTAACAGTTACAGAATTAAAAAGCTGCAAGCAAAGATCTTAAATTTCCACCAATTTGGGTATACTATATCAAACTAGCTTGCTGTCCTAGAAGGTTGTGATAGTGAATAAAGGAAGATTTAACCTGGTACACAGTGTTAATATTTCAGCACAGAAGGTTTTAT
>JANHGO010006729.1:0-20984 GCA_024606505.1 Aquila spilogaster
CACTCCTCCCAGCTTTGTATCATCAGCAAACTTGCTGAGAGTGCACTCTATCCCATCATCCGGGTCATTGATGAAGATTGTGAACAAGACCAGACCAAGCACTGAGTCCCGGGAACACTGCTAGTTACAAGCTTTCAATTAGATTCTATGCCACTGATGAGAACTCTCTGAGCTCTGCCAGTCTGCCAGTTCTCAGTCCACCTCACATTCCACTCATCTATCCTACGCTTTCTAAGTTTCGAGACACGGATGTTGTGGGAGACAGCATCAAACGCCTTGCTGTAGTCAAGGTACACAACATCCACTGCTCTCTCACCGTCCACTCAGCCCGTGATGGCCTTCTAAATGGCTACCAGGTTGATCAAGCACGACTTCCCCTGGGTGAATCCATGTTGGCTACTCCTGATAGCCTTCTTCTCTTCCAATTGCCTGAAGAAGGCATCCAAAACAAGTTGTTCTGTATGCCATCTGTTCTGTTGTTCTGGGCATCTGAACAAGTTGCCACCTTTCCAGGGATGGAGGTGAGGCTGACTGGTCTGTATTTTCCCAGATCACCCTTCTTGCCCTTTTTGAAGACTGGTGTGACACTGGCTGTCTTGCAGTCCTCAGGCACCTCTCCCATTCTCCAAGATCTTTCTAAGATGATAGATTGCATTTCAGCAATCACTTCTGACAGGGAGCAGAATGACCAATGATTTAAGAATACACAGTTTCACGGAAAGATCAGCAATCACATCAAATAGACTGCCTGCTGGTGTAGCAGGGCTTGTTTTGACAGGGATCAAGACACAGGTTTTAATTTCCAGTACGATAAACACAACCATTACTTATTACATATGATGCCTTTTAAAATTATTTTTATATAGCACGTCCTGTCCTCAGATGAGCTACCAAACAATTCCATATTCTTCAAATGATAGAGATAGAGAATCTTAATCCTCTTTTTTTTTTTTTTTTTTTCTGTCTGTATGGTGTGGTAAGATATCACAACTTCACAACTGCAGATTGCATTCTTCATTCCACTGTAGCTTTGGTTTAAGATCTGTATGAACTCTGGAGAACATGGGAAAATCTTTCAATTGTCTTTTCACTGTAGCCATGTTTCTCAATTGTATTCAAGAATATGGGCAGATGTAGTTGAGGGTTCATAAGACAGGAGGTTTTTTTGATTATCAAGTGGCCAAGCACATGATCAACTTAACAGCTAAATATCATAAAAAGTCTGACAGTAGATGACTAACATCCCATTCTTTTTTTTTAGTGGTGTTATTAGCTACTAATATTAGGTTAGAGATAAAACCCTATCCTTTCATTTCAACTTAAATCAATTTTACAGGTGAAAAACTGTCATTTACTATACCCAAACATTGTTCAAAGGAATGCCAGCTGAGCAGCTTTCTTCTGTGCCCTTGAAAACCATCAAAATCAACTATATTTATTTATTTGGTCCTCCACCTTTGTCTGTGGAAGAGTGGGATATATAGTGCAAATGAACTGCCCAGGACTCCACTACAGTTGGTTCAGAGGCAGACCCCAGAGAAAAAGTGTCTTAGGCACAAGGAGAGAGGCTAGGGATTGCCAGTATTAACAAATAAGCATGAAAGAAAAGCAGCATTGTTCTTCTGTTTAACACAGGATAAGGTCAGCAATTCAATCTACTGTTTGTGTAAGAGAAAGAGTAGGGGATATATATCTGTGAATATAGGCAGAAGGTGCAATAGAGAAGAGTGCAATTGAAACAGAGGACATCTGTGGAATGGGAGGTGGTATCAAAGACAAACAACTGACTGAGTGCTTGTGGTGTCATTTCATCATTATTTATTCCTAGGTAACTCACATCTTATTCAGGTATTCGGCTGAGAGTGTTATATGTAAGATAGTATGAATTCAAGCTGCCTGTGAATTAGTGCAACAAAGTGCAAAGAAGCGTTTCCAAAGGAAACAAAATAAAGTGGAATACATCTTGTAATCTATATGCTGAAGGCTGAGGGCTACAAAGACAACACTGTATCCGTGCTACCTGTCTTAGTAAAAGGCAGAGGTTTGGAAGTAAGGAACACGCTGATGGAAATATTTGAGGAAAAAAAAAAAAATCAGCAATTTCTAAGATTCTTGATAAATAAATTTGATGGCCCTTAGCAATTACAGGATACATATTTTTGTATGTCATGTTTAAAAGATGTTCCTATTGTGCATTCTATACATCCATATACATACAGAAAAGCCATGGACACTTGACAGGTAAAGGGTGAAAAATAAGTAAATAATTGGAAAACTCTCATAGTATGAAAAACTTAGAGTTTTATATCCAAAATCACTTTCCTTCAAGGAAGAGTGTAACAACCTGACTGAATGTCAGACTATAATAGAGTATAATGTATTTCAAAGTCTATAGTATTGTTTCGTGTCAAGTGGCATGAATTCCAGAAACAAGATCTGTATCCGTTTGGGCAGAAATTGATCTTCTGATGTGTTGAAAATACAAAGGGTTGATCCTATTGCTGCTGTGTAGATCATCTGTGTATCACATTAAAAGCAGTTCCAGTGCTATCCATAACAGCTGAGTTTCTTCCTCATGCACTGAAGACTGAGGCATTCCCATACACATGCCTGGGATTTCCAGCTGTCTACAGCTTGCATATACACTTCCCACTGACAAGCCAGAGATCAAGATACTTATCTGAAGGAGAAAGTCTGGAGGACAAGGCACACATAGCTGTTTGAACCACAACTCTGATTTGCAGTATCAGTTATTTTCACAGTCATGAGCTTGTGAACTAGTCTGGAAGATCAAGAGAAAGTTGTTAAATATTATTTGAATATCTAAGGAATTTATATTCCCCAGAAAGTCAGCTTAAACACATACAAGAGCTGGATTGAAAGTGATGGAAATCAGAGCCAGGAACTAGCCCCTGAAAATCTCTCTCACCTACTAATCATTCCAATAAAAAGCTTTATACAGCATGGGTACTGAGTGAAGAAACAGAAACATCTACCATTCCAACCAGTTTTGGTTCATAGGTCGCCCATGAGTACCATGTACAAACACAAACAGGTGATTTCTACCTACTGAACTTCATTTTATGTATGTTGGTGTGTGAACATACATATATATCTGTGTGCTTGTGTGTGAATGATAATATAGCACAGCTGAAGGCCACAAACAAAAGAGGACCACCAGATAATGAGACATCTATGGGAAATGAGTTACGACACTGTTGGACACATAACACCTAGTTGTTGATAGTTTTCTTTGTTATATAAAGGTCCTACTAATGGCAATCTCATGTAAACTGTTCTGTAGAAATCCATATCTGAAAGATTATATATTCCTTGCCCAGCAAAATCTGAAAATAACCTCATTATGAGAAGATTAAGTGACTTGTCTATATGGACCCGTATTAAAAATATGGCTGATATTAACATACGGGTGCATCTATTACCTCGTATATTTTCAAACAACCTTGTGCACCAATCCAGTTTAGCAAAACACAAACCTTTTACCTGTCCACTGCCTTGTTTCTGTTGTCAAGCATCACTCTGCTTACAGAGATTTGAAAATGAATACATAAAAGAAATTCTATTATAATTTGACTCTGTCACATAATAGGGCAAAAGTGGTACGTGCCATCAACATAGTGAATTTTTCTGTGTGCTGTTTTGCACACTGCATTAATTTAACTAATTGAATTTTCAGTTTTCTTATGTTAACAGAGAAATGTGAAAATACACTGCCTGATGAATAGAAAGACTGCTCACATTTTAGCAACTCATTGACTTTTACAATTCATATTAAATTTGTTTCAAATTTTAAAGGAAAAATATTTTAAGTAATTTAAAAATATTTAAGATACTTTTTACAAAACCAGTTTCTTCAATGTAAATGAAGTTAGTTAGTAAGAGTTCCTAGATTTCAACTTGTATTTGTTGTGCTATGGCAAACAATTCAAGGTAAATGAATGACCTAGATAACTAAATCACTGCTAGTCATTAAAGGGGAAAGAACAAAGGACTGTAAGCTGGAAGGGAAAGGGAGGGTGAAACAAAGAATAGAAAGGGAAAATCATTTTTAAAAATAAGGAATAAATGCCGACCAAATCTTGCGTTGTGTATATTAGCTACATTCTGTTTTTCATAGTGCTTTATCTTTTTATTTAGTTTATCAGAGCATGAGTCACTTTACTTGAAGCTTTGTTTTCAAATGTCCTTAACTTTATCTTGCTTTTGTCCTGAAATTGGAATGCTACTAAAGTTTCTGTTTTTGTGGTAGTCTATTATATGGCTGGGGGCACTTTTTGTCCTTCAGATGTAAAAATATGATTTCCCTTGCCATCCTGAGGCATTTGGTCTAGCTGTATGGTTAAAGTTGTCATTCACCTCTGAATCGAAAGATCAGTGAGAAAACAAAGTACTTCCTGAATTGACATGAGAAGGTAGACAGAAAAGATGACAATAAGAGAAGCATCAGTCAGAGATAACATTTGTGACTGTGTCTGTCATAAATATATATATATATATCTTTATATAACTAGAAAAAAAAGTAGGCCCTTCAGTAGAGTTGGCTGAATAATTCATTGGGAATAAATTACCCAACAGATGTACTCCCTGCACACTGCTTTTTGTTTGTTTGTTTGTGAATGGTTTATGAACAGATCATTTCCTCTGAAAATGTATTCCACAAACGGAAATGTTCACCAGAGTCTTTGCACAAGGCAAGAATATTTCCAGGAAAGTATTTAGTAGTGATGTCACCACTCTGAGTCAGACCCATAGTTCATCAAGCTCAGTGTTCTGTTATACCAGTGATCACAGTAAGAAAGATAGAGTGTAAGTAAATAGCGTATCTATTCTGTAGTGATTCTTCTCTTAGTAAACAATTACAGACTGAATGCCAATGATTTTCAAACTTCTGAGAGAGATTTGACCAGGGTTTCTTTGTAGAAGTCTTTGTACATTCATTTCCATGACGATACCAAGTCGCTTTTTTTTCTCTGTTCATATCTTTTGTTCTGATGGATTTGATTCCTCTGGTTTAGTTCCACTTGAAGAAGCAGGGTTGCTTTTCCTGTTAAATTTACTGGTTGCTTCATTTTTTCAGTCATGGACAACCGTAACATATTCACTTTTGCCATAGCTTTCATGGTGGTCACTTATTAAAGTAATCATACCAAAAAAAAGATTGAGAAAAGATCTGGTGTCAACAGAAATGGTATGAGTCCTGGCAAGCTGTTGATCTAAATTATTTTTAACATACTCCAGAGACGGAGACTCCACATTCACTCTTGTCAAGTTGTTCTTTATTATTACAAACTTGTTCCTCAGGTTTTATTTCAATTTCTCTTACTATTAAGGCTATTTGTTTTCATCATTTGATATGCACTAATCGTATTCTTTACAGAAGATTTTGCACATTCTAGCCTTCAATCTTTCAATTGTACTTAATTTAAGCAGCTTGCATCTTCCATTCTTTTTTTTTTTTTCTTTCAATTGCCCACTTTGTAGATCTCTTATCTTTCCTTCTAGTGATCCTTGTTCTCCCTCTAATCTGGTTCATGAAGTATGCTGACCAGAGCTGGACACAGTACTCCAGTCGAGGCCCTACAAAGTGTTGTAAAGCTGAAAGATTTGTTCAATTTTTTTGCAAGCTATATACCACTTACATGTCTCAATATGATTATTCCATCTTCAGAACAGCATAATATTTCTGATCATGTTTAGACTGTAGTCTACTTTATCCCTTGGATCTCTTTCCAATAACTGCTATCTAGCCAGCTGTTCCTCATCCTCTGCTCACAATGTTGGTTATTCCAATTTATTTGTAATACCTCATACTTGTCTCTGTTGGATTCAACCCTGTTTTCCAACATCATTTCTCTAATTTATGATTGTCATTGCAAATACTGAATCTCTCTCTTACCTATCTTCAGACAGTATCAGTTTCATTTCACATGTAGATTTAATAAACTAATCATTGTTACTTGTTTGTGTATTTATTTGATTAGCTCTCTATTCTCTTACAGAGATCTTAATGACCTGTTTAAAATGTCTATAATCTGGAAATCCTCTTTTCCAAATGAATAAGTCATAGTGAATTCAGTCTTCTGCTGATTACCTCCTTGTATGGAAGTATTTGAAGAAAATGAATTTACTGTCATCTCAGATAGAAAAGACGATCATCTTTCAAATTCTGTAATATATTTTTAGCTCTACAACATAGTTTTCTCAGGGGGGATGGATTATTAATAACACTAGATACTCTCATGTAATAGGTTCAGATACTATGTAATGGTGCCTTCTAAGTCTGTTTTAATTGTTTTTCTTCTAAAATGTCTTAAACTATATTAATATTTGTGTATCATATAGTGCAATAGTGTTGTTCTTAGAGAACTACTACAATGACCCTTGATCGATAATAATTCATTTAGATCCCCATTTACTCAGTTAAGTCACTGGATGCCATTTGATGTGCTGTCTGCTGTTGTCCTTCATGAATCTCACTGATTAGTCCAAGTTCAAATTACACTGAGAAACAGCTGCACAGCTCAGATCTAGCTTTCTATGAGTTTATACAGTAAAAAAATGTGTTTGTAATACTGAAAATTTCAGTTAGAACCTCAATTTCTCTCCTTTTCTCACATAGCCCAAGTCATAGTCAAAATGACTGATTTTTAAAAAGGAAAATAATAAATATGAAACGAGTAATTTTTAAAAGAGAAAATAATAAAAAATGAATACTGTGTAGAAAATAAAATAAAAAATTGATTTTGTGTTCCTAGTATGAAAATAAATCCTCCTAACATTTCTGAAAGCAAGAAAGCACATTCAAGTTCTGTCAGGTTGAATGTGCATTTGGAATTTGATACACTTTTTTTTCCTTTGACAAATTCTATTTGAATCTTGTCTGTCCTGAAGGTTGCAAACTGAGTAGTGACTGTCATGGGTAGGAAACACAAATACATGCTGCATACATAATGTAATACATGCTAGCTGTACTTTAAAACGTAACGGTGAGTATCTATGGAATAAACGCAATTGCAGTAAAGGTGAAGGGAAAAATACTATTGCTCAATAGCTGATGTCGAGGTACTATATTCTGGACAAACCAGGACACATAACTGAATTACTAAAATTAGAAATGTATTATGTTCATGAGTATTTGGTAAAGTTCAGTGTTGTCACTGGAAAGAGTTTACAGTAGGCAATTCATTCATTGTTCACTACAAAAGACGCAAAAACTTTTTTTTCCAAACAAAATATATGTATATTCAAATGTTTTCACCTTCTGTTTTCTCCTTTAATAATTTTGACAGGAAACTGATGTATCTACGTGATGAATGAAAATATGTCACTTTATTTTTCCAACCAAACAGTGGGCTTAAATTGGAAGTATAGATTTACGAAGTCTTTCTGCTTTCTGCTTTCCCAAGTCAGTCTTTTATGAATTGCATCTGACGAAATTTCTGAGTTTGCTTTTATCTGGTGAAGGTTAAAGCCGAAGTGCTAATTCTCTACTTTGTTTTTCCTCCGCTTTTCAAAATCTCTTCCTCTAAATATTTGCTCTCCTGGGAAATCTCTTTTAATATGATATCCCAAAAGAATGAATCTCACTACTGCGACTCTTCCAATGCCTACATTTGAATGTTCTCCACATTCAAAAAATAAAGAAGTTACTGTGCTACCAGTCACATTACCTTGCTGTTCCATAATGCATTACCTCCTATTTCTGGATTTTCTTGGCCATGACCAACACAATGATTGGCAAAAAAAATGATGATTGTGTCATTTATCTTGATGTATTGCCTCTGCTGTCATCAGGTTCTTCACACTAGTATCTTCTATTATTGCCAACATAAACATTTTAAATCATCTAACTTATTCAATTAAAGTAGATCCTATGAATATGTAAGAGAAAATTCATAAACATTACACTGAATGGCATCCTGTCACTTGGCACTTAAGTGTGTGGCACATCTGATTAAGTGTAGAGGTTCACCATGGAAGTATACATATCTAAATGAATAGTCTTAGCCTTTCTTTACACTTAGTGGACAGAAATGTTTACAATGAGATAGAGTAACTCTTTCACTACATTCCTTCCTTAGTCTATTCACTAGAAAGGATACCGAAATTAAAAAAGATCTAAAATTAGAAGACATTAATCCCACCTTGACTTCCTGAATGAAACCATATGTCTATCAGTAATTGTTTAAAATAAAGTTGTGCAATCTATTTCTTTATGAGTAATGTACTATGATATTTGCTATTAATTGATATCACCTTTATTTAAATTCAATTTAGTAACAGAAGATAAAATACAGCTTGACTTAGGGAGTGCTGCTTTCACCTGAGCTGTTAACTAGCATACCTTTCTTTCGTGGAGTTTGATGAGAAGCAACTGAAGGATTCTAGTGATAGTTTGCAGTTGTTCAGTTCAGACTGAAGTTTTTTGTTTTGGGCTAAATACCCACATTAGGTGTACGGGGTTGGATAAAAGGTTTCTTTTCAGTCATACATATTCCTAAGGTGTTGAAACAAATGTTTAGAAGTAAATGTATCTGTAGCAGAATGAGTTGAACTCAAGCTCATGATTTGATGATTCATGCACTATCTGATTGATCTCGTTGTATCAGAAAGTTAATAAAGAACTCTCCCAGAAAGATTAGTTTGTTAGAGTTTTTTTTTTTTTAATTTCTACATTCGTACAGCTTTTCTCTGTAAAACTGGATTGTCATCGTAGTCTGAAATAAAAAAGGCAGAAAAAAAATCTTAATTAAGGAAAGCATTCCTAAATAGGTCAGTGCATAACTGAGGCCCGGATTCATTCTGTTACACTAAATTGCTTTAGAGGGGACAAAGTTAGTATAAAGATTCTCTCTATAGGTAACAGTGAGAGATCCACCCTTTTGAATGGTGGTTCAATCTTCTTGAGATCTGCATTCCTCCTGGAAGTCTCTGTCTCTCTCCATTAGAATATAGAAAGAGGTCAGGCTACTAATTCAGTGAGAACTGTTGGTGATAGGCAGATGGTTGCACTGGATGATCTTGTAGGTCTTTTCCAACCTTGGTGATTCTATGATTCTATGATTCTAACTTAGGTTCCTTGAGTACCTAGAGTTTATTTGTAAATGAGTAACTTTACACTGAAAAGTACTTTCAAAGTTCAGCATATGTACAAGAGCTGCCCTGTGATGACAACCGTTGTAATTCTTACAGCCTAATGTAAATAAACAGCCTAGTACTGGAAATATTCACATATCTGAGTAAGTCACTTTTTGTAGCTCAGTGAGCACAGGCCAGCTTTTTAAGGACAAAGGGTGAACATCACACCATGACATTGTTGGATGTGCGCTAAAAAGCACTATACTTCAGGTGTTGCTTTAAACATAAGTGTATCTGAGGATGAAGTAGTCTCGGTAAAATTCACTTGCAACGTTAAAATCAAGCTCATGTGCATGATATTTCAACAAATTTTAGGTAAACTTGTTTTATCTTATAAAGTAAAATTAGTGTCTGCGCTCTGCTTCATCTGTGAACACCTTATTTGTAATGACTTTTTGAATCATGTGACTGCATATTTTATTACATTTAAAGAGTGTTTGTTTATGTCTAATAATTCACCTGAGTCCCCAAACAATAAGTGATTTTAATTTAAATATGACTACAGAAAATCATAATTGTCAATCCGTGTAAAATAAAGTCTCAGTGTGGAAGACTGCATAGAAGGTTATTGATCTTTAGAGAAGAGTTACTACATTCACTTTGTAACTTTTTTTAACATTGTTCTCATGTACTCTGTGCACCAGCTTCCTACTTCATTGGCAATTACACTGGTTTTTAATGCCTCCTGATTCAAGACCACCTTGCAATAATATTTTAAAGAATTAATTTCAGTACATAGATTATTGCTGCAACAAGTAATACAGTTATGCTGAAAAATTTGCAAGAATTTCTCCTTGTAAGCACAACTTTTAATAGATCATAGTCAGGCTCTTCAAAATAGAAACAATACTTTATTTGCTTTTCTCAAAGCAAAAAACTGAACAACCACACAAACACACACATAGGAAAAAAAGAAGAAGAAATTAAGGTATATGTGTTGTAGAGATTTTTGTGTCCCTGTGACTGTTGATCATACATAACCAGTGTCCACACTGATGATCCTGTTATCTTCCATTATGGCTGAACCTTGTTCCACATGCCTCACTGAGTTCTACAAGGCTAACTGCAAAGCAAGCTGTTAATAAAAGGCCAGCCAAAGAGAGTTAATTTGGAGCCTAATGAAATTAAAATAAAAAACAAAACCTTGGTTTAACTTAGTTGGAATTGAGTACAGTGAATGGGAAATCTTAATATTTATGATTTTGGAAGCATATTGATCATTGCCCATTTTGCCCCACTGCATATTGCCCAGGCTCTGGGCAGCCTGGTCACATGGTTGGCGACCCTGCCCACAGCAGGGGGTTTGAAACTAAATGATCTTTGAGGTCCTTTTCAACCTAGGCCATTCTACAATTCTGTGATTCTATGATTATTGTTAGCAATAGAAGGTCAACAACCACTGAGTGATACATCAAAAATAACTTATTTTTAGAAAGCCCACTATGTGTAAGATACTAATAGACTTGATCAATCCTAAGAATTTCTGAATGATTTAGCAATATCGCATCTGCCATCAACAGTAGATACTGTGTTTTATCAAGGAATGAAGAACTCTGTGGGAAATACTTCTCAGTATATTGTATATAAGAATCAAAATAATTTATAAAAATTTAAAAAGTTACTTCAATTTGTAGACATACAATATCTAAGAAATCTTGTTCAGGTAAATTTAAGAATTTGACTTTGGGGACCAAATAAGACATATTCCAATTTATATTTATTGTTCGTTCCTTCCTTGCTTTTCAACATCAAGCAAATATGTCAAAATACTTCACTGTAATTTTAAGGAAGAATCAGATCAAAAAGATGCTGCCATGACACAGTTCCTTCCATGTCTTTAGCAAATGTATTTATAACAAGATTTTCTAGATTTTAGATCATCAAATTCCCTCTTAAACACTGAGTGTTCACTAACGTAAGGTGAAGAAAACACTGGACACTGATGTGATTTTTCACTCACCAGCTGCGTGTCTGTATTAAAATCAAACTTTCCATGTGCTGTTTCCTCATGGCTACAACTTAGTAGAAATGGAATTCTAAAGATAAAGGACTTAAGGCAGGAAATCCAGTGAACAAACAAAAACATATAAATAAGAATTTCCTCTGTGGTATGGAAGTGACCGAAGGAGTGTAGCTATAAAGTCATTAACTTAAATCACTAATTCTGAATGAGATAATCTCTGAAGGAAACAATTACGTACAGTTTTTTTTCTTCTTCTTATTATTATTATTTTTAATATTAATCCAAATACTTGGCAAGAAGCCTTACAGCCAGTAGCTTCTCATATATAATAATTTTGTGCAAGAAATAATGTAGTACTAAATAAAATCCATTCTGGTCTACCTTAAAATTGAATAAGCTTCTTCATAAAAGTAAGGATTCTATGGGATGCTCCTTCAAATGACAAATAATGTATGCTGGCACACCATGTAATCTCAATAGTAACATGTTTGTTTACTATTCCCTTGTAGTACAAAATCCCCAAAAGCAAACAAATTTCTGACGTTATCCAGTTCATGTAAATGCAAAATCTTCCTAGAGTGTCATCATCCCAAATGCTCAAGTATTTAATCCACGCTGCCAGTTTAAACATTTTTATGGAAATGCATCATAGCTAGTTTTCACAGCAACTCAAAACCATATTTTACATTGAATCTTAAATATCATTGAGTAAATATATTAAATGAATGTGTTGAACTTGATAATTGAGCAGTCAAAAATAGAATAAATGGTGTGTCCAGTTAGGCATATTATTTCTTTGTTTTCTAATCCTTTTGTTGTGCTTCATTTTCTAAGTCCTCCATAAGGCTGAATAGAAAATGTTATCAATAAAGGCAAGCCATTAATCCACCCATGACAAAAATTAAGATATATTTGTCCTTTAAGGCTGACTGCCTCTGTTCTGTTCAGCTATGGAGGTCAATAACCTGTAAGTGTTTAATGAATATTACTATAATGTTACTTTCATTATTGAATTAGAGATGGCTTTGAAGAAGTCATAATGGTTTGATCTGTTTTGTTTTATATTTATTAAACTTCAGAAAATGTGTGTGAATTATATTTCTTCCATTAGGAATTTGAAAGAATATGAATATTTACAGAAGATTTGCATAAGAAAAAATAAAACTAATAATAAATAATAATCTTCCTGTCTGTTAATGAAGGCTTTTTTCACTTTAGTGAATTGTAGCAAATCTAAAATAGATTTATTACTGTAGACTATTTCACAGTCCTGGGATTAAATTATTACCATGTAATTTTATGTAAAAAATTTATATATTCATTATTTAATGTTAGTTTTTCTTTATTGTCAGCAGATGAAGAAAATGGAAGGGCCAATTAAGATCACAAAGATGTCACTGGTAACATAATATGAAAAATTCAGATTTAGGGTTGATTCAAAAAATGGACTTAAAACTCAGATGTGAATGATCTGTTCTTCATAGCCTTAATTAAAGCTCTGAAAGCCATAAAGCAAACTGCATCCAATTCTAAAGCACTCAGTGAACCCTTCTGTGAGCAGGTTTACCTCTCAGACATAAAAGTTTTACATTTGTCTAAAGCTGCTACTCTTGTTAGCACTTCTCTCACACATTTGAATGAGGAAACATAAGGAAGAATTTATCTGAACTTCAAATACAGCACTTAAGTGGTACTCAAGTGATGGTCTCTGAAATTACCCCAGGTATTTACACTACTACATATTTTGCAATGTCCAGCAACGAAGGGAACGAAGGATCTGTCCTTTCTTCGATCTCCATAGATGTAAGTATTCTGAGAGAACAGGTTACACAAGAGCAGTGGGAACATCTTCAAATAGAATATCTGGTTAAACAGGAGTTTCCTGTAGAAAATCTGACATGTTCTGGTTTTCCGAGCAGAGTAGAGATTAAACCAAATTTCTTAGAAATGTCAATGCAACTCTGTTAAAACTTTTATTATCTCATGACAGCAAATAACTTTCAAACCAGTCATTAGATAATAACATAATTATACAATGAGAAAAAACAGAAATCTATAAAAACAAAATAAAACAAAAGCACCTCACTTTCCTGTACTGACATTATACAACATGCAAATATGCTTAGAGCAGGCAGTGTCACAGAACAGGACACTAAACAGATAACAGGCCACAAGATTCTCTGTGGACTATATACATTGACACTGTTGCTACCTTAGATTGCTCAGAACCCATTTATGTTATTTTGCTTATGTAACAGTTTAATTGTTATGTTCGTTTAATTGTTCTTTCCTTGAATTAAACTCTTAAAAGGGTGCATGAGTAAAATAAGATCTGATAAGAAAAAATAGCCAGGAAATAATAATATTAAAATTTATGTACATATTTTCACAAACGTAATATATATTAATGTGAGACTTGCATTCCAAGCACATTCAACATAAAAGTAGAGCTGATAAAAGGTACAAGGAGTTGTAGACACTGTTACCAATACTTCAACATTTTTTCATCCTTTCTCCTGCTGACTATTTTAGATGTGTATAATTTTGGTTAGAAACAATATATATGCATATGTCTTCAAAAAATCCTGCCAAACTATTGACAAACAATGTGAAGTTCAAATCTGTTTTCATGTGTGTGAAAGGATAATGGCTACAAGCCAGTTTCTCAGCCCAGTGACAGGCCACCCTTCTAGTCAATGTGCAGAGCTGTCTTTTAGGCATTGCTGTTTTATTTAGTAGAATGGTTTTTTAGCTGTTTTGTTACAAAGAAAATACTAGCGATGTGAAAAGAGTACTAAATGGAGCAGTGTCCTATTTCCCGACATAATGTCGAGTGAGATCCATTCATCAAAGCAGGCTATTAACCTTTATACCTACAGCCTTACTTGTCAATATCCTTAACTTTCATTCCAATGATGATTTTATCAGAAAAATTTGATTCTTTTACTTCTTCTTTCCAGGCTGCCAATCACATCTGTCGAAACATCTAGTCTTTTTGATGGCCTTCTTAATGCTATGTGTTGTAAATAAAATTATCTCAAATACATGAATCTGTGGAAGAGTATAATTTAAAATGAACAGAATAAGATAAATAACACTGCTTCTATTTCTGCTTGATACTGATATTACTATTTACATTGCTATGAAAAACTTTCATATATGATTAGTCAAAATCTTTTCTTCGTTTAATAGATTCTTCCAAAGAATTCCTTGTCTGTCATTTTATAGTGCCATACATCTAAAAATCTTTCACCTACATGTAAGTCCAAGTCTCTATAGCCTGCAAATAGAAATGTGTTTTATAACTTAACTTGCAACCAGATTCTACTCTATGAAAATACTGTTAATCTTCCTTAATGTGTCTAGACTCAGCTTTTACTGTCATACTTCTTCAGTGTCTGGGCTTGTTTACTCTTCAGATACAAGTTTCTCAGTGAATCCAATCTTCTTTCTGACATACTTCATTCAGTTCTATCACTTCTTTACCATTCTCAATTCATGGGATTGAATTCCACTTACTCTAATTAAAAAAAAAAAAAAAGAAAATTAGATCCAGACTTGGACGTATAAATTTGGTTGATTATGGATAGGCTTGTTCCTATTTTAGTCACTGGAAAACTGGGTCTGTTTGTTTGATTATACATATCTTTCTAATACCATTTAAAATACCCAGGACCTAGGAATATAATACTATAATACAATCTATAACAATTGATGTTTCTCTGGTTTCTGTTGAGACAGAGTTAATTTTCTTCATAGTGTCTGGTATGATGCTTTGTTTTGGCTTTAGGAGAAAAATAGTGTTGATAATTCACTGATATTTCAACTGTTGCTGAGCAGTGGCTGCCCTGAACCAAGGACATTTCAGCTCCTTATACTGTCCTGCCAGCAGAGAGGTGTGGGGATGGGCAGTTGGTCGGTGGCATAAGGAGCTGGGAGGGGACAAAATTAGGACAGATGACCTGAACAACCCACAGGGATATTCCATACCACATGACATCACGTGAAAACTATAAAACTGTGAGGAGCTGTCTGGGAAAAGCAGATGCTGCGTGGTTAAATCATAACAAAGTAGTTTTGCAGTTGATGCTCTGAAATCGGTTCCTGTTTGACACAGGCTTGGGAGTCAGAGAGCAATTCAATGGACTGAAATTAGACTTTTAGTATAGGGCAAAATAAAATATGTATTGACCAGCTCTCCACTGACTGCAGTGGATGCTTAGACACCTGGGGCACATCTATATTATGCACAGACATAAGCTAGATTAATCTCACCTATGCTGTCTGCTCCTTTTCTTCAGACTCTTCCCCCAACACCATTCTCCTGATCTTTCTTATATAACATTTTTCTCCTCCTAAAAATGATCTTTTCTCACATTAATTTATCATAAACCTAAATACCAGTTTTCTTTCTTCTCCACATATTGTCCTTCCCTGTTAATTTTCTCTGCATCATTCACTTCCTTCCTACACAAACTGCCATAGGTGTGATGCACTCATCCTATATTAGATGTTTGTAATGTAGATACTGCTCCAGAGATCCAACTTTGTCTCCCTTTATAAGCAATGCAGGGAAACAGGTGCTTTTGAAAGTTGTTCATTGGACTTTAGGTAATAACTGTAGATGATATGAGTAATTCTTTCTGAATATAACACAAGACATGAAGTTGAAAAGTTCTGGAAAGTTTGAGCTTTCCCCTGTTTTATTGGTAGTGTTTAATGCTCTAATCACAGATGAACTATCCATTTTTAATCTCATGCCAATTACCTAATAACATATCCATCAAAATTTTACTTTCACTCATACAACCACAATACTTGACATACTAACCCCATATGTTTTTAAATATTACTTTTTTTAATCAAAAGAAAAAGAAAATAAAAGAAGAAGAAGAAATAGACGGAGAAGAAGAAGAAAAGCACTTATGCGTTGTTTGTGTGTATTTTGCTGTTTGTTTTGGAATACTGAAAAACAGAGGAGCCCAGGGAAAGCTCGCTCATCCTCTGCAAACTTGCCACTTTGCTGCCAATATTTGATCTCCGATCTTACATCTTGTTTATTTTGTTTGTAGTGAATTATCATTATGGCACTGTGCCTTTTGAACAGACTTCATTGACATAAAAATGTGCTTTGATCTGGCCAAGTGAAAAATATGTAATATCTTCTAACAATGATTCCAGTGAGAGTTCTTTTGAGTCCTTTTTTTGAAAATAATGAGATGGTCATAACTCCAAACAAATGAATATTCAGCAGTGCAGACACTGTCAGTCCAAAATAGCTTGCACGTTAACAAGAGTGAAAAGCAGTTCTTGATCAGCTTCTGATTGTGATTTTCCAAGTGATCCAAACAACTCATATACAAGACCAGACTTATAATTTGCTTACTGGACTACAAATAACCATAGTCTTTCATGGCAAATGCCAGATAACATAGTGAATAGCTTTAACAGTGTAGAAAACACACACAAAAAAACCATCCAAAATGTTTACCAAAGAGGTTACAAAAGGAATAACTTAAATACAGTGAAAATCTTCAACAAAGTTTTAAGGTATTTCAGTAATTCCTCTTCACACCAATGTGATATACAGTTGGAAATTCAACCAGAAATAAAAAAAAAATGCATTGTAATCTGTAGTGATACATTACTTAATTTCTACAACTCTAAGTAAGCTGAGAGGAGATCTCATCTCTCTCTGGAACTGCCAGAGAGGAGGCTGAAGCAAGGAAGACGTTGGTTTGTTTTTTAGATGACGAGTGGGAGGATGAGAGGTAAAGGTGAGGGAAGGTTTAGACTGGATATCAGAAAGAATTTCTTCATGGAGAGAGTGGGCAGATATTGGAATGGGCTGCCCAGGGAAATGGTGCAATCCCTGTCCCTGGAGATGTTTAACAGAAATGTGGACGTGGCACTTAGTAACATGGTGTACTAATGAACTTAGTAGTACTAGGTGATGGCTGGGCTTGATGATCTTACGGGTCTTTTTTAACATGACTGATTCCCTGATTCTATGATATGGCTTAGAATATTCTAATTTAGTTTTTAATTCCATTGTATAATTCAGTATTCTTTCAGATTCTCTTTCTTTAGGGAGACTTTATGAGATATTTCAGTTTGACCCAAACTGTCTACAGTTCAGATTAATGATTCGCACATGCTCTAGTTAAAGTGCCCCCAATGAAGTCTACTAATAAATAGTACAGAAGGATCCCTCAGATTAAAAGGAGGAAACACCTTTTTGTTGCCTCTCACTTATCTCATGCTCCTATCCTGAAAAGAGGCTTATTAAACTGCTCATATCGTAGCTATGAATGAAGATGAATGTCACAATTCAATATTTTGGAGAAAGCATACAGCTAGCTGCCTCGGCATGGTCACACACAGCTGCAATTAATCTATTACATAGAGAAAAATGCAAAACAAAAAACCCTAAACCTTCTATACTTAAGTAAAAGGATTGTTATTTAGAATTATGTTTAGTTGGATCACTGTGCAACTTCTGATTAAGCACTACTGATTTACAGTTAAATTCAGAAGAACCTTGACATGCTGAAGAAATGGGCAGACTCATGAAGTTTGACAAGGGGAAGCAGCAAGTCTGCCATCTGAGGAGTTAAAACCACAGACACCAGTACGCACTGAGGGCTGACCTTCTGTAAGAAAAATAACCAGGGAAGAGGGGTCCTGGTGGACATCAATTTGATCATGAGCAGTGTGCCCTTATGACAAAGGCAACAGCCTAATGGACTGCCATTTTCAGCAGACTGTGGGAAGCAACCCTTCCTCTCTGTTCAGCCCTGACACATCTGGAAAGCTGTTTCCACGTCTGGGCTTTGCACTTCGAGACATGAACATACTGAATCCAGTCCAGAAAATTACTATGAAGATGGTTGCAGAACATATCTCCTATGAGGAAAGTCAGAGAGAACTGGAACTGTTCAGCCTGGAGAAGTCTTAGGGGAATCTCTCCCATATGTGTAAATACCAGATGGGGATAAAAAGACAACAGAGACAGGGACCTCTCATTAGTGCTCAGTGACAGTACAGAGACAATGGGCACAAAATGAAATACAGAAAATTCCACCTAAACAAAAGCAAAACCTTTTTTTTTTTTTTTTACTATGAGGATGGTCAAATACTGAAACAAATTCCTCAACAAAACTGTGGAGTTTTTCATCCTTTGAGATGTTCAGAACTAAACTGAACATGGCTCTGAACAACGTGCTTTAGTTGGCTCTGTTTGAGCAGGGTTTCTCTGAAGGTGTCTTCCAGCCTCAGCCATTCCATGGTTCTGCACTGATACTGCCAGTGAGTTTTAATGATAAAATCAGTATATCATATAACACATTATTATTGTGCTATCCACAAATATAAAGATATATATAAAACACCGTACAATATATTTTTTGACTCAAATGTAGGGGTTGGGTTCTGAAATTTTAATAGGAAAGTTTCCAGTCAGTGCAAAGGGAATCTTGTCTGGGTATCTTCTTAAATGACAATAGTAACAAAAATTTTGTACTGAATCAAGTTGGGATGGAGTTCATTTTCTTCATGACAGTTCTTATAGTCCTGTGCTTTATTTCTGTTGGCCAAAGCTGTGTTGATAGCACACCAATGTTTCAGCTGTGGCTGAACAGTGCTTGCACAGTATCAAGACCTGCTCTTTTTCTCACTCTGCCCGAGGGTAGTGCAGCATGGGAATGAGAAAGAGCCCGGTGGTGACACAGCTGGGACAACTGACCTGAAAAGAACAAATAGATGTTCCCTAACACTGTGCTCAGCATTAACATTTGTGGCGGGAGTTGTTTTCCCAAGGTAGCTGTTTCTTGGAGACAGACTTTGAGATCTGTTGGTGGGAAGCAATGATCAATTGCCTTTGCATCACTAGCTGTGTTTTTAGCATTTTTTTTTGTCACTTCTATTATTATTATTATTATTGTTGTTGTTATTTGCTTTCATGATTTTTACTTTATCTCACCTCACAAGTTTTTCTCTAATTTTGCCCTTCAAATTCTCTCCCCCATCCTGCTAGGTGAAAGTGAGTGAGCAATGGGGTAGTTGTGGGTGGAATCCACTCAACATGACCATTTAGATCTTTTACATGGAGTACAGACATGAGCTCGCATAGTAATAAAACAAGAACCACAGCTATAAGCACCATATGCAAACACATTAGCATTTGAAATTCTGCTATGTTAAGCAGTGACAGAGATTTCATGACACATGGAGCTGTATTTTGCAGCCGTTGGAGTGAGATTAGTAATACAAATGACTCTCAGGCACACAGATTATTTAGATATCATTCACAAAATTGCAACAGTTCCAGGCTTGTACTATTTGAGTATCTTTTGATGGTATTCTGTTTAGTTGACTGAACACAACCTGAAAGTGGCTGTTTCGCAAAATCGCTTTTCATTTTCACCTTACATTTGTGTCTCAGAGACCAAAGAGTCACTAAAGAAAGGACAGTAAAGATGGCTTGCGGAAAACTGCAGGAGACAGCCTTACTTCTGCTGTCTACTGAGTTTCACTACTACTATCTAACATTCACAGGGGAAACAAAGTCATAAAGTAGACACTGAACTTAGGTATTGCTTAGAATGAGCCACCTACTTATTAGGTAGGGATGATTTGTTTTTTTGGTCCCCTCACACCTAGGCTCCTTGCATCCTCCTATATCACTGATCTTCTAAATGGATGTGCAGTTCAGCTATGTGCTTGTCAGTTTGTCTTCACCTGGTGCCTGAAGCCTGCAGACTGAGTTGCATTTTTCAATTACAGGTGATTGAGAGTGGGAAGCATGGCATCTGGGTCAGTCAGTTCAGAACAAAGCTGGCTTTGCAAAGTGGGCTTTAGACTGAGTATTTACTCCAGAATGTTCCCTGTTTCAATTTCTTAGCTATTCTGTTTTAAAGTCACATTCAGAACATTCTGGATCATACACTTTCCTTAGTGCAAGCTAAAAAACACTATTGTAATAGTACAAACAATCTCGTTTTACTAAAAGGCTGGATTTGATGCCAGCTGTCTAGGCATTGCTAGAAAAAAAGGACAAATATCTCATTTTCAGAAATGACGCAACCAGATGCAACTGGAATGGGACTGATTGTCATGATGCAACTTTAGCATGACATAATTGAAATTAAAGGCACAGTCCGAAAATTTGGGCTAGAAGACATTAACTCAATTTGTCCTTGTTTATGTATTTTGCACTGTCACTGAGAAACATGTATCTAGGCTGGTGGGTCGGTGCAGGACGGAGTCTTTATTGATGCTGGCACTGTTCCCCAGTCCAACAGCAAAAGGCATGTCTGCATCAGATCCTGAAAACTACCCAGAATATAGTAAATATTCGCCACCCTGAATGCTACTTTGTGCTCAGCTCAGGCATTATCAAGCACTGGGTACTTTGCCTAGAATGTGTATTCAGAGATTAATTTTCTAGTTAAAATTAATTTGATACAAACATTTTGTAGCATTTGGGTAAATCCGTTGCTTTTTCTAACTCTTACGGAAGGCTAGTGCACAAGAGGGGAAGTCTACACACAGAAATTTGATTCTCTTTAGTCATCTGCATGTCTGTCTAAAAATGTCTTGCAGACATTTTTAGATACTTATGCAGCTCTTACTGGTAAATTTGAAAAATTCAGTACCAAAGATCTTTTCCTTGGCAAATGGTTAAGTTTTATATTTCACCCTTATAGTCACTCCTACTGTGCTTCCCCCAGTGGTAACACTGAAAGAGTTCTGAACTAGTAAAATAAACTTTAAAAAGTTTCAAACAGATTTTCTTGATTTAAAAATGATGATTTATGATTATGCGAACTAGGTTTAATATGCATTAGGAATTCAAATGCTG